>JAODAL010047157.1:0-30215 GCA_025379985.1 Phyllomedusa bahiana | reverse complement strand
CCAAAAACTTTTGAGAAAGTAGCTCGCGCTCTGATTGGCTAAGCGGACGAGCCCCCGCCGCTTAAAACCAATCACCCTCGTTTCTGCCTTTTTACTGTATTTTGAACTGTCCCGCCTTTGAATATGATTGGTCCTTTTTTCTCCATAGGCTAGAATGGGGCTTTGTCGCTCCTATTCTGATTGGTCAATTCTCCTCCATAGGATAGAATGGGCCACTGTCGCTCCTATTCTGATTGGTCAATTCTCCTCCATAGGTTATAATGGGACATTGTCGCTCCTATTCTGATTGGCTGGTTTATGCCGACCAATGAGAATAGCTTAAACAATTTGAATTACTGTCTTTCCCGGCAATTCTCTCTATGGCAATTCCCTATGTAGCGCCGTCTCGATTGACGAACGCGTTGTTTCGGGTTTTTAACTGCTTTATTTTTCAAGAAGTGTTCTGGTCTTTATCTGAGAATGTTTTACACTGTATAAAAATAATTTGGTGATTAATACTTTATGCCGCGCGGCGCTGAGCGCCGAGATTTGAGTGCGCTCATCTCTCCATAGAGTATAATGGGAGAAGTAGCTCGCGTTCTGATTGGCTGAGCTAGCCGAGACCCCGCTAGCTCAGACAATCAGCTCTTTTGAGCATTTTTACTGTATTTTGAATTATCCCGCCCTGGATTCTGATTGGTGTAAACTTCCCCATAGGCTAGAATGGGACTTTGTCGCTCGTATTCTGATTGGTCTAAACTTCTCCATAGGCTAGAATGGGACTTTGTCGCTCCTATTCTGATTGGCTGAGATAGCCAAGCCCCCGTTATCTCAGCCAATCAGCTGTTTTTAGCATTTTTACTGTATTTTGATTATCCCGCCCTGGATTCTGATTGGTCTACACTTCTCCATAGCCTAGAATGGACTTTGTCGCTCCTTCTGATTGGCTGAGCTAGCGGGGTCTCGGCTAGCTCAGCCAATCAGCTCTTTTCAGCATTTTTACTGTATTTTGAATTATCCCGCCGGGGATTTTGATTGGTCAATTCTTCCCCATAGCTTTTAATGGTTCACTGTCGCTCCGATTCTGATTGGCCGGTTTCTGCCGACCAATGAGAATAGGTTTCAGATTTTGAATTACTGTATTTCCCGGCAATTTCCAATATCATATTTGTTGATATTGCGCCGTTCGAGAGTTTGGGAAAGTGATGTTTTTTTTTATTATGTGTATTTTTTACGTTCAGCTCTTTTCTGACACTGTTTTCCGCCTTTATAAAGGCGATTTTTTTCCTATTCATACTCCTGCTGCACGGAGCGGAGCGCCGAGACTTCTGTCGCGATCTTCGATCCGCTTCCTCGCATGTTCGGATCCTGCTTCACTTCGCCTCGGCCGGAGGATTTAGACCAAAAAAAACCAGGTCTGCTTGTCGGAGCTGCCGAGCGCCGCGATTTGGCGAGCCGCGATGGTACATGCCTCGGAGTATACGAGCGCGCCGCGTCCCGCCCCGGAACGCCTAAACCGCGCCCCACCGCGCCCTCTGCCCGCCCCTTCATGCGGGCCGCAGCCGAAAGTGCCGAACGCTGCGTCCGACAGCGGGATTCGGGCTGGGAGGCGCAGTGTACGCCAGAAAACAGGCGTAAAGCCCGTTCATACATGTCGCCCAAGGTGTTTCACCATCTCCTCCATTGCTACAGTCTGTGTTCTGATCTGAGTTGCAGCCTTAACCCAGGACATATAACGGTCTCTGCAGGCTATGCCCTTTGCATCCTCCACCAATTGTAGGGATTAGTCCCAAAGGCAGCCTTAATAGACAAAACCAGCAGCAAAGTTGGTGCAGCTTAAACGGATGCTTTATTTTCCTGCCACCCGTTTAACACAAAATATAACCAAACTTAAGATAAGGCTTACTTCAGCCGGCACAGGAATGTCCATGGAGCTTCTAGCCCAGCCAATGGGTTATTGATGCACATTCAGTCCTGGTGCCCACACAGGGCTCTCACCTGTCCTGCTATTGGTAAGGAAAGGCACCACTTCTGAAGAGTCTCCTGTTTGCCTCAGGACATTAAAAAACACAGCTTCTGCTCCACAGGAAACTTGCAGTGAGTCTGGGCACCACACCCCCAGCTCACCTGACTTACCAGGCTTACAAAGATGACAAAACGTGGCCTGGACCTAGGAAAGTAGGAGCGACCATCCCACCCGGCTCTTTGGCCGTTCCAGTAAAGCCCGGCCCGGAGTAACTGCAATCTGCAGTTATGCTAATACTACCAAGGATGTCAGCCGCCTAATGTGTCTGACACATACTATACTGGGCTTTACCTCATCGATAACAGGCATAACGGTGACACATGTCCTCCATCAATGACTGTGCCTTGTGCCCTCTTACAATGTATATATGTATATATGTGTGTGTACATATATGTGTGTATATATATATATATGTATATGTGTATATATGTGTGTATATATTGTAAGGCCGCAGCTGGGAAGGTCTACAAGGGAGTATATATCCCAGCCAGGTTCTGGACATATGTCTGGGGAGTCCAGGACGCATGCTACCAAGATAAGGAGCCTTGGTGGAGTGAAAGGCCGTTGATAAATAGATGTCGACAGTACAAACTGTCGACCTATGTTTAATTTGTTAGTACGGCTACCAGCCATTCTGGGTCGGCCTTTCATTGGGAGTAAGCATAGAGCAGGGTGGGTGCTTACTCCCCATGGCTCCACTCCGGGTTTTCCTGGCTGTATAAAAGGTCAGCAGGTAGCTGACTGGGCGTCGGCTGTACCTCCAGTCTACCTTCTGGGCTGGAGGTGTTCACACTGGGGAAGCCAGTAGGACCAACAAGGTGATAGTGAGGGAACTACGCCATTGTTAGTGAGCGCTCAGACGAGCAAGTATTTTGTTTCTGTTGTTGCTGTGCAATGTTTGCCATCTGTTTTGTTCTGCTGATGAAATAAACCCACGGAGCCAAGCAGCCGTTTGTACCTGACTTCTACCTTCTCTCATGCCTGAAAGACTCATGCGGTGATCCCAGAGCTGTGCAAGCTCACACATGGTGGAGGATGCTCTGGGCATTTTAAAGATACGCTTCTCTTAAAGAGACAGCAGCGAAAAGTGGTTCCAATATATGTCGTGGGTTAAAGCAGCAACAGTGCAACCAGCGGAGACACCCAAAATGGATGAGCTGGTAAAGCAGTTAATACAGGCAAACACCAACCTCCAGCTAATGGCGGCACGCCAACAGAAGGCCCACCAGGAGACCGTGCGGGCTCAAGCAGAGACCAACCGCCTGTTGATTGAGACACACCAGGCCGCCCTTAAAGAGCAACAACCGGTAAACCTGGCTCTACAGCAGCAGCTCCAGGTCCTGAATACAAGACCAGAGGGGGCAGCAGGTGGGCCCTCCATGCCCCGTCAAGTGGTGCTGCAAGTTCTACGTAAAATGACCCCAGATGATGACGTGGAGGCGTATCTCGGCACCTTTGAGAGGATCGCCGAGAGAGAGCAGCTACCCGTGGACCAGTGGGCTGACGTCCTGGCCCCCTTTCTGACTGGCAAGCCATAAAAGGCCTACTTCGACCTGAGAGCTGAAGACGCCAAGGACTACACGCGGCTGAAAGGGGAGATCCTAGCCCGACTGGGGGTTACTCTGGCGGTCCGGGCCCAGAGAGTTCACGCCTGGGAATTCGATCCAGCAAAGCCAGCTCGGTCACAGATGTATGACCTCTTCCACCTCACCAGCAAGTGGCTGCAGCCCGAACGTCTTACAGCTGTCCAGGTGACGGAGCGGGTCGTCTGTGACCGCTTCGTGCGCGCCCTACCCGTGGGGATCCAGCGGTGTGTGGGGTACACGGACCCCAAAAGCCTGGACGAACTTGTCTCCATTGTGGAGCGTTATAGTGCCACCGAGGAGTTCCTCCAAGGACTGCACCCACCGAAGTCAGCATGGGGTAAGACTGTCCCTGTCCCAAAAGGGGAACCTAAGGGTCCGGAGGGGAGGGGATCCCGGCTGGGTGAGAAGGGGGGAAGGTTGCCAACCCCAAAGAGACCGCTCTTGCCCAGAGCCCGGGGCCCCATCATCTGCTGGCGATGCAATGGACTCGGACACGTCGCCGCACAGTGTCCTACTTTGGGGGAACCCATGGACTGTGGTGTAAGGCGTACGTCATTGTATGCAAGGCCTTCATACACCACGCAGATTGAGACTGGGGGAAATCGGCGGGTATGCACCATTAAAATCAATGGACACACCGTACAAGCCATACATGCCAACTCTCCCGTTTTTGGCGGGGGGGGTCCCGCTATTTGGGGTCCCCTCCTGCCCTCCCAGGGGAGTTGGCATTCCTCCCGCCGCCAGCAGGCAGCGGGGGTCCTTTAAATGGCCGCGGCAACAGAGTACGCTAGTGTTTTTAACCTGGCGCCGCCGGGCCGCCCCTACAGGCAGGGAAGCGGCCGCGCCCCCCGTTTCACCCCCCCGGGAGTCTCCCCCCCTGTATGCCCGGGCCCCGGTGGTGCCCGACATACAGGTCAGCGGCGCGGGGGAAGGGACGGCGACTGCAGGGGAGGACGCACCTTGCTCCACTTCCCCCTGCGCCGCTGGGGAGATCGTCCGAGCGGCCGTCCCGCAGGACCGGTGAGGTAAGTGGATTTTAATTTTTATTTTTATTAGCTATTGGGGGGCCTGCCTGGCAACAAGGGGGGCACTACCTGGCAACAAAAACACTACCGCAACAGAGGGGAAACTCCCTGGCAACAGAGGGGCACTACCTGGAAACAAGGGGGGGCCTGACTGGCAAAAAGGGGGGACATCTCCGGGCAACAGAGGGGCACACCTGGCAACAAGGGGCACACCTGGCAACGGGGGGGGACATCACCGGGCAAAAAGGGGGACACTACCGGCAACAGAGGGGGCACTGCCGGGCAAAAAGGGGGGCACTACCCTGGCAACAGAGGGGCCCTACCTCAACGAGGGGGCACACCTGGCAACAAGGGGCCACCGGCAAAAAATGGGCACTACCGGGCAACAAGGGGGCACTACCTGCAACAAGGGACATCTCCCTGTCAAAAAGGGGGGCTCCCGGGCAACAAGGGGGGCACTACGGGGCAACAATGGGGCACTACCTGCAACAAGGGGGGCCCCTACCTGGCAAACCAAGGGGGGCACCTACCTGCTAACAAAGGGGGGCACCTACCTGGCTACAGAGGGGGCATCAATTGGCTACAAGGGGCATCTCCCTCCTGTAAGGGGCACACCGCTTAGGGGGGTTACTACCTGCTATAAGGCATCTACCTGGCTTTCTCCAAAGCCTTATGCAGTTAGGGGGAGAGGGAAATGGCTTTTTAAAGGGGCGTGGCAACCGACAAAAGGGCTGCCCAGAAAATTTTTTTGCCGGGGGGCGCGCAAAAAGCGTCCCCCCTAAGATCCCTACTTTTTTTTTTTAAAAAGTTCCCAAACTAGTCAACCCTCAGGAATCCAGAAGTTTGGAACCCTGGTCGGGGCCGGGCTGGGGGGCGCAGACCAAACTGGCCAACCGCTGTATAGGGTGACTTTTTACACGGGACACCAGGCTACCCAAACCCGGACTGCCCCTAAAGCCCCCCCTGCGGGCCCGCAACACATAGGGGGCTGTCTTTGCAAGCCACCCCACAGGTAATCATAGGCTTGTTTTCCCCCTTGTTCTGGATTTGTGGGAAAAAAAAAAAAAGTGGGCCCCGTACCTTTGGGTAAAGGGTAAGTTCTGCAGGGGGCCCAGAGGAGCCCGATGGGTTCCCTTTCGTTCGGCTGGGGACCCCCGAGGAAAGTCCCTCTGAGCTAGAGTTCCCTTTTTGCCAGTATCCAGGGGAAACCTTTGGCACGGAGCAGCTGAGGGACCCAAACTTGGAGAAGCCTGGAAAATTTGTGAAAGGTAATAATGGAAGCCCCGGGAACCAGGCGAAGTTTGGTTTACCCCATTTGGGGTCAACAAAAATATGCGTACAGGAAAAAAGACCCCAACCAAAGTGGTAGAGCATTTGGTGGTGCCCCGGCACATGTCCGCATTTTTTTGGAGCACCCCACTCCCATGGCTGGGGGACACTTGGGGGTGGAAAAGACCCGGGGAGAAGGGAGCGAAATTTTTACTGGCCAGGAATTTACAGGGCAATTGAGGAATACTGCCAGTCCTGCCCAGAGTGTCAAATTAACGCCTCTAGGCCCCTTTTCAGAGCCCCTAATTCCCTGCCATTAATAGAGGTCCCCTTTGAGAGGATCGCATGGACCTGGTAGGACCCTCCCTAATCAGCCCGAGACTCACAATCTTAGGGGTCCCGACTACCCACTCGCTATCCCGAGGCCATCCCCTAGGAACACCCCCCCAAAGGAATAGCTAAGGAACTTTTTCCAAAATTTTTCAACCCCGCACTTACCCAAGAGATACAACAGACCAGGGCCCCCCCTCATTCTAAGGACCAAGGAACTCGGCCGTCGCTTAACATTACAAAATCTCCGTCCCTCATATATCACCCCCAGACCGATGGTCGGGGAAAGGGTTTTTAAAAACCCAAAAAGCGATGCTCAAAAAGGTGGTAGATAAGGATGGGAAGATGGGCCCGTCTCTTACCCACCTAAATGTTCTCGGTAAGGGAATCCGCAGGCCTCCACGGGATTCTCACCCTTCGAGCTCCTTATGGAGACATCCCCGGGCTTTTGGACATAGCCAAGGAACCTGGGGGCAGGGGAATACCCCCCCATAGGATGTCATTGAGCACATCGCTGAAATGCAGGACAGGAAACGGCCGTTCTACCCAATACTGAGAAACCCGCAGCAGGCGCAAGAACCCAGGCCAGAATTTTAACAGGTCGGCAAGGGTCAAGTGTTCCAGCCAGGGGGACCGGGGGACTAGTACTTGTACCCACGGGCGAAAAGCAAAAATTTTGGCGAAGTGGCAGGGCCCCATGAGATTTCGGGGGCGGTCAGTGAGGTAATTTTTTTGGGCTTCCCGCCCGTAAAAGGAAACCAATCAAATTTTAAAAAATGTCAAAATTAATTTAAGCCTGGAAAGGGCTGTCAAAGTTGGGGGGCGGGCAAAGCATGGGGTCCCCAAAGGGGGGAATTACCACCGGGCCCATCTCTGGGGCATTTCGAAAAACAGCGCAGGAAACTAGGGGGTTCCCCACAAAAAGGGAACAGCAGTTTTTTTGGAAATGCCGGTAGGGCTGGAGTCATTTCACATACATCGTCACAGAACCGCAGAAGGGACGTTTGAGGCCTATAGGGTCCTGAACCCGAGGCAACGATTGCTGAGGAAGGAAAAAAAAGCTAAGCTTGGGTCATAAAGGCCCCAAAATGGGTGGTCAGCCCTAAAGTCTCAACCGAAACCTTATGGGATTTTCATTCTGCAATGATTTTTCCAAGCTCAATGAGCCAAAATTTGATGCCTACCCGATCCAGGGTTTATATTGGTCGAGCGCTGGGCCTGCAAGGTACATTACTACATTGACCAAACCCCAAACTAGGGGGTGCCCCTCACAAAAGGAAGCTAGGGAAAAAACTTTTTTCCCCCCCAAGGAGACTTTCATTATGTTTCCTTCCCCTTTGGGCCCACATGGGGCTCCGCCAATTCCCGAGGGTATGGACCATCCTAAACCTCATAAAAATATGCGGAGGGATTTTGGAGATTGGTATTTAGTACGGGCTGGGAAACCCCCCCACCCAGAGTACAACCGTCTTTGATGCCATAAAGGGACAGGGTTTTAAAGCCAACCCCAAAAATGGCCAAGGGGGTAGAGGAGGGTCGTTTTCTAGGGTATGACATTGGGAGGGGGGTCACAAGCCCCCGAGGAAAACTTGAAGCAATTAGGGAAATTTCCCCAACCTTTTCCCAAAACAGTCAGGGGTTTTTTTTGGTATCCAGGGTACTATAGGGGGTTTGTGCCCAACTTTGCCTCCCTAGCACCCCCCTTTCGGGTCTAACAAAAAGGGCCAAGTCCACTATGGGCAATGGAACCCGAGGGGAAATAGCTTTTAAAAAGAAAGAGGTACTCTCAAGAGACCCGTGCCGTTGGCCCAAACTTCCAGAAGAATTTTTTGGTCCAGGGGAGACGCCTCTGAGGTGGGGTTAAAGGGGGGTCCTGTCACGCTTTTTTGAGGGAGAAAAACACCCGTAGTGACCCACCGAAAATGTCGGCACCGAGAAAAATACGCCATAGTAGAAGAATGCCTGCCATTTAAATGGGCTATTGGGACTGCGCTACTACCTGATAGGTAACCCTTTTTAAAATAACACGACCATTCCCTCTAAAGTGGGTGGGACAAAACAAAAGGGAAAAAAAGCAAAAGGGGACCCGGTTGGTTCCTGGCTCTACAGGGGCTTTAAAATTTTTCTGTAGAACATCGCCCCGGGGCACAACAAGCAAATGCGGATTTCACTGTCACGGGTGCATAACTTTTTGGGAAAAGTGCCCGCCCCCCAGGTCTGAGCAGAGGGGGGGGGGGATATTAAGGGCCCCCTGGGGAAGGTCTACAAGGGAAATAAAAATCCCCGCAGGTTCTGGACATATGTCTGGGGATCCAGGACGCATCCACCAAAATAAGGAGCCTTGGGGAGTGAAAGGCCCTTGATAAATAGATGTCACAGACAAACGTCGACCTAGTTTAATTTTTTTAACGGCTACCCCCAAAACCTGGATCACCTTTCATTGGGAGTAACAAAGAGCAGGGTGGGTCTTACCCCCATGGCTCCACTCCGGGTTTTCCTGCTGTATAAAAGGTCAGCAGGTAGCTGACTGGGCGTCGGCTGTACCTCCAGTCTACCTTCTGGGCTGGAGGTGTTCACACTGGGGAAGCCAGTGTAGGACCAACAAGGTGATAGTGAGGGAACTACGCCATTGTTAGTGAGCGCTCAGACGAGCAAGTATTTTGTTTTTGTTGTTGCTGTGCATGTTTGCCATCTGTTTTGTTCTGCTGATGAAATAAACCCACGGAGCCAAGCAGCCGTTTGTACCTGACTTCTGCCTCTGTCTCATGCCTGAAAGACTCATGCGGTGATCCCAGAGCTGTGCAAGCTCACAATATATATGTATATGTGTGTGTTTATGTGTGTGCATGTATATATATATATATACACTCACCGGCCACTTTATTAGGTACACTATGCTAGTAACGGGTTGGACCCCCTTTTGCCTTCAGAACTGCCTCAATTCTTCGTGGCATAGATTCCACAAGGTGTTGCAACGATGCTCAATTGATTCCAAGTGGCCCAAAGAGTGCCAAGAAAATATTCCCCACACCATGACACCACCACCACCAGCTTGAACCGTTGATACATGCAGGATGGATCCATGCTTTCATGTTGTTGAGGGGCCAAATTCTGACCCTACCATCCGAATGTCGCAGCAGAAATCGAGACTCATAAGACCAGGCAACGTTTTTCCAATCTTCTACTGTCCAATTTCGATGAGCTTGGGCCAATTGGCGCCTCAGTTTCCTGTTCTTAGCTGAAAGGAGTGGCACCCGGTGTGGTCTTCTGCTGCTGTAGCCCATCTGCCTCAAAGTTCGCCGTACTGTGCGTTCAGAGATGCTCTTCTGCCTACCTTGGTTGTAACGGGTGGCTATTTGAGTCACTGTTGCCTTTCTATCGTCTCGAACCAGTCTGCCCCTTCTCCTTTGACCTCTGGCATCAACAAGGCATTTCCGCCCACAGGACTGCCGCTCACTGGATGTTTTTTCTTTTTCTGACCAGTCTCTGTAAACCCTAGAGATGGTTGTGCGTGTAATCCCAGGAGATCAGCAGTTTCTGAAATACTCAGACCAGCCCTACTGGCACCAACAACCATGCCACGTTCAAAGGCACTCAAATCACCTTCTTCCCTATACTGATGCTCGGTTTGAACTGCAGGAGATTGTCTTGACCATGTTTACATGCCTAAATGCACTGAGTTGCCGCCATGTGATTGGCTGATTAGAAATTAAGTGTTAACGTGCAGTTGGACAGGTGTACCTAATAAAGTGGCCGGTGAGTGTATATATACATATATATATATATAATATATATATATATATAATATATATATTATATATATATATATGTATATATATATATATATATATATATATGTGTGTGTATATGTGTGTGTATATGTGTGTGTATGTATATATATGTGTATATATGTGTGTGTATGTATATATATGTGTGTATGTATATGTATATGTGTATATATATATAATGTGTGTGTATATATACACACACACATAATATATATATATATATATATATATATACACACATGGGAAAAATTGCAGCACTCAGGTAGTCTATATATATGTATGTGTGTGTATACATGTATGTGTGTGGGCGGTGGCGTAGCTACAGGGGTCACAGCACCTGGGCCCCTGAGCCAGGGGGACCAGAAGCCCCCTCGCTACACCGCAGTATCACTGGGTCAGGTCACATAGAGCTAGCGATATAGCACTCAGAGCTGCAGCCTGCACGGTGCAGGCAGTAGATGAGAAAAAGCACCCCACAACATTTTTATGTGAGGGGGGAGAGGGGCAAAAGGGACAGACACTTTGTCAGTATAACTTGTTTTTCTTTGGCATCATTTGAAATGAATTTTCTTCTGTTGAACAATTCCTTTTAATAGAAATAATTTTCTACAGCGCGCTGCACCACAGACATCCGCCACCTCAAGTAGGGAACCTGTCCTTGAAAAGTATTGGTCAACCAACAGTGTCTAGGAGTAGGGGGGTCCCAAGCTGAAGTTTTGCACCCAGGCCCATGAGTCTTTAGCTACGCCAATTACCATGACACTCCCACCACCATGCCTATTTTGGATTTTGCTTGGGAATGTGGAAGAAAGAGTTGGCCACCTTTTCTCTGGCGGTCTGTTGCATGGTGGGTTGTCAACTTTTTGGACTAATTAAACCATCGGTGCTGCCCAAATACTTTTATTCTTTATGGGATGGTGTGATCTGACACTGATGTACCTTGACCTTGAAGTTCACCTCTAATGTCTTTGGAATTTGTTTTGGGCTCTTTGGTCATCATTCCTATTATCTGTCTCTTCAAGTTATCGTCAATTATCGTCTACATAGACTGAATTTACAAGAAAATAGAAGAGATGAAAATAAAAATGGACCAAAAAAGAAAAGAAGGAAGAAAAAAATAAAAAAATAGATATAGATAAAAAATATAAGAAAAAAATTAAAAATAGATATAGATAAAAATCTATAATAAAGAAAAAAAGAAAGTTGGTAAAAATATAAAGAAAGAAAAATATATGTATTTTTTTATTTTTCTTTCTTTTTGTCTTTTTATTTATTTTTACCAACTTTTTTCATTTTTTCTTTATTATATATATTTTTTATCTATTTTTTTATTTTTTGGTCCATTTTTATTTTCATCTCCTTTTATTTTCTTGTACATTCAGTCTATGTAGAATACATCTTATATCCATTTCTGTAAATTAGATTACCTGAACACTTGATGTGTCGTGTACCCTAATTTTTGAGATGGTATATATGTATTCAGCAATTGTGGGTATTAGGCATGCACAGAATGGTAGCTGAATATGTTAGGATGTGTTACAGGTGTCCCTGCGACCCCCGTGTCGGGTCGCAGGCACACCAGCAACGCCGCAAGACCTCCTGCTGCGGCCGGTGCCGCAGCCCGACGCTCGGGCCGCGGACACCCCGGCACCCCTGGGGATCACTTACCCGTCCACGCTCCTGTTCCCGTCCCGGCACGCGCCCCTGCTGCCGGCTGGGTGCACGCGCGCCCTCTAGCGCGCGCGCGCGGCACTGTCGGGTAATTTAAAGGGACAGTGCGCCTGTGATTGGTCTCACCGGGCATGGACCCTATTTAAGAACTGCCTCTTCCCCAGCACCTTTGCCGAATCGATAGTGCCCTGTGCCTAGAGAGGAAGCGTTCCTAAAGTGTCTTGTTCCGTTTACTGTGTACCGTACCTTCTGCCTCCGTCCCTTGACCACGAACCATTGCAGCCTGTCCAGACCTTCTGCCTGTCCCAGACTAAGAGCCTGCTTCACGATTTTGTACCGAGCAACACCTCGGCTGCCACCGCAAGCAAGTCACGTCAGGGGTAGCAACCTGGTAGTAATCCGCCGCAGCAAGTCCATCCCGCTTTGTGGCGGGCTCTGGTGAAAACCGGACCTACTTAGACTCCGCTCCCTGGCGTGGCTTATACCATCGCTTGTGGTGGTCCAGAGGATCCACTACCACATCCGTAACAGGATGGTTTTGCCGGTATCACATCTGGTTTCCAGACATGCGCAATGAATAGAGAGTAACACGCGATGTTATGTCATAAATGAGGATGCGATATTGAGGTTCCTGCCACCTTAACAACTCCTATCATTGATTTTATTGGTTGGTTTATATGTCAATTATGTATACTATGTTATTCATAGGTAGAATGTTTATTCACACAGGTGTTATGATTACTTTGGATGATGTTTACCATTTGATTGGCTAATTTTGTATGTTACAACCACCCTTTTTTTATATAATATGTAACAGTTGACACTGAGTTTATGCTTGACAAAGGCCATAACTAAGGGTCGAAACGTTGCAGTTCTCTGTACTGGGATTCTGATTCAATAAAGGGCACCTTTACTGACGCCTATTTTGAATTTTGCTTAGATCACACCATCCGTCACTGTCCTTGCCAACGTGGACTAGATGAAAGACGACCAAGGAGGAAAACACTGTTGAAAGCCAATCATAATATAACAAGACTGGAATTTGCCAAAATGCAGAAGCCACAAAGCTTCTGGGAAAATATCCTATGGACAGATGAGACAAACTGGAGCTTTTTGGCAACAGCTCTATGTTTACTTACGCAAAAATGAAGCACACAAAGAACACTATTTATTGTGGAACATAGAGGAGGCTTGGTTTTGTTTTGGGGCCGCTTTGCTGCATCTGGCACAGGGTATCTTGAATCTGTGCAGGGTACAACAAAATCTCAAGACTGTCAGGGCATTCTGAAACAAAATGTTCAAAATGTCAGAAAGCGTGGTTTCAGCCGCAGATCATGGGTCTTCCAACAGAATAATGACCCAAACCACAAAGCAAAAAAAAATCCAAGAATAGCTAAGAGCAAAGCATTAGACTATTCTGAAGTGGCTTCTGTGAGCCCTGATCTAAATCCTATTGAACATCTGTGGAAGGAGCTAAAACATGCAGTCGGGAGAAGGCACCCTGCAAACCTGAGACAGATGGAACAGTTTGCTCATGTGAAGTGGACCAAAATACCTTTTGACAGTTGCAGAAGTCTCATTTAACATTACAGAAATGATTTCTTTGCAGTCATTGCTTCAAAAAGTTGTACAACAAAATACTGAGTCCATCATTTTTGTTCAGGCCAATTTCATTAGTTTCTTTAACGGAAGGGTACCAAAATTTTGTCCACGTGTATGTGCCCACTTTAGGCACTTTTGGTGGACAGGGGTCAGCATGTTTGCTCTAACTTACAGTATCTGCAGGAATGCAGCCTTATAGACAGCAAACTACAATGCACTGTTTGTTCTGACACTATCTATCATAGCCATCTTTAAATTTGTCAAAAATATTTGCTACAGAAGCTCTTAAGATCAGACCACACATACTAGCCTTTAGTCCCCACATGCATCACTAAATCTTGGGCACTTATGGTCCTATTGCTGGTTCACCATTTATCCTATCTAGGATCACTTACGGTAGGTTCTAAGCACCTTTTACTGTTAAAACCCCATAAGACTTGCCATTTTGGAGATGTTCTGACTCAGTCAACTAGCTGTTACAATTCGGCTCTTGTGCAATCACTCAGATCCTTGAGTTTGCCGATCTTCCTAATATTTGGTATAGTGATCTACCATAACATGGTTTTATTTAATAATACAACTTATCCTACAAAAAGCCTTCCTACAGCAACAGAAAAGTTAGCAAGTTACTGCTCTCTAAATGTGCCTAATCCAAAACATTCCCATTCCAAAGGGCTTACAAGAAGGACATGGAAAAAAAACAGATCTCTTTTTCTTTTCTTTTTAACCCCCAAAAGACAACTGCCAATACTAATCACAGCATCAAAGAGAAAAGATTCTTAGTGTAATAATGTTTCCCTACGTAGTACAGCAGCCCAGACTTTTAAAAGGACACCAGATCTTTTTACCAAATCTTTCATAGTTCTTGCTAGTCACAAGGCATTATGGGAAAGGAGCTGAGAAGCTCAAGCGCCCTCTGTTGGATGTAACAAATCCTCAATTTGCTTTTGACACACTGGGTCTTTGGAAAGCAAAAGGGATATTTAGCCAAGCCAGCATCACCCATCTGTATACAGCCATTTCGGGATGTTTGCCCCTTGTCAGTAAAGAGCAGAGCGATGCTGGCTTGGCTGAGTGGGAGGCAATGAGTGGCTCAGAAAGGGAAGATTCCTTGAAATATTTATATAGACCAAAGTATGTAGTAAATTCCTTATTTGTTAATCAAAATAGTATCAAATATCAGTATAATACGTTTAAAACAGCTTGAAAAAAGCAGTGGAAAATTGAACAGATAAAAATAGGTTTGTTTGATTCAGACAGTCCATGACCTCCTAGCAGCATGCATAGATCCACAATGGGATAGCAGGGAGACGCTGACACCAGGCTAGAGACACAGCTGCAACGTTTCGAAGGGATTACCTTCTTTGTCAAGCATGCGTGCGGGATTGTATGGGAGGTACTTATACCTGCTTACATCAGTTGAAAACAATGTAATAACAAATTACACATATTAACATACAATCTTACAAACATAACACTATACAGAAACACAATATTTATAGTATTTATAAAAACGCTTTAAAGCTCAAACATTCATTAAGACCAGAGGAAGATAGTGCTTGCATCTTACATATCCAATATACCTCCCGCTGCAGTAATCTCCTTTTAACTACTTTGGGGCTATCACTATCTATCTGTTCAAGTACACACCATCGACGTTCAGACACGGTGTATCGGGCTTCTAAAAAAATGCAGAGCGATAGTTGTTTCGCCAAATTTCTTTTTTTCATCTAACTCTTCTTGTGTTTTTTTGTTTAAATAAGCGAATGGCTGACCGATGTTCATTAATACGTATTCTAATCATCCTACTCGTCTGACCAATATAAATTTTTACGCAAGGACATTTAATGAGGTAAATAACCTGAGAGGTATTGCATGTAAAAAAACCTCTTATATATATATATATATATGTATTGTGAGCTTTAGCGGCTCTGGGATCTTGGCACACGTGTGTTTTCAGGCAGAGACAGAGACAGATCTTCGGGTGCAAAAATACAGGGCCTCTGTATTTTATTTAAGCAGCAAACAAAACAACAAGTGCCAGGCATGCACCGACATAAACAAAACAAACGCCTGCCCGTCTGGGCTCTAACTAACAAAGACCAACTTACTAACAGCTTGTAAGTTTCCTGCTGGATCTCCAGGGTGTCTCCTCTCCAGACTTAAAGGTAGCCTGGGAGTTGTATTTCCCCTCCAGTCAGCTTCCCTGCTGACTTATATATTCCAGGAAAAAACCTGGAGTGGTACCATGGGGAGTGGACCCATGGGGAGTGAGCACCCATCCTGCTCTATGCTCACTCCCAATGAAAGGCCGACCCGGGAATGGCTGGAAGCCATACTAACATTAAACGTTAAACATATGTCGCCCAGTCTATACTGTCGGACACCTATTAATATTGGCCTTTCATTCCCCAAGGCTCCTTCCCTTTGGGGGGCATGTGTTGGGCATCTGAAGGAATATGCGAGGACCCTGGGGGATATATACACCATTATATCCCCTTCCTGCTGTTCCCACCTTACATATCTCCCCCTTGCTCAGACCTGTGGGGGGGGAGACCTTGTGCCCGAACTGTGCACTCTAGACAATGCATCGGCGTTTGCCTGCTGGGACCCAGGACGGTGTTTGACACAGAATTCCTGTAGTGCCAGGAACCACCGGGTCACCCTCGCGTTTTTCCCTTTATTTTGGGACATCCATTTTAGCGGGGAGTGATCTGTAATCACCCTAAGCTGCCTTCCCACTAGATAATATCGAAGTGACTCAATGGCCCACTTCATGGCCAGACATTCTCTCTCCACAATGGCGTAATTTTTTTCAGCCACCGACAGTTTCCGGCTGAGGTACACGATGGGTGCTCTCCCATTAATCCTTTGGGATAAGACTGCCCCTAAGCCAATTTCTGAGGCATCTGTCTGCAACAGGAATTCTTCCCTGAAGTTAGGGGTGATTAGAACAGGCCTCTTACATAGAACCTCCTTAAGTTTTTGGAAGGCTTGTTCGGCCTCAGGACTCCACTTTACCATGGTGGACTTCACTCCTTGGGAGGTCTGTGACAGGAGCAGCTATTGAGGCAATGCCTGGCACAAACCCTGTAAATAGCCTGCAATGCCTAGGAAGGCTCTAACCTGCTTTTTGGACCCCGGTTGGGGCCCAAATTTCCTAAGGGTTTCAAGCTTATCTATTTGGGTTTGATGACCCCTCGGCCGATGTTGTAGCCGAGGTAGCAAGCCTTTCTAGCCCTATCGCGCATTTCTGGGATTGGCTGTTAGCCCAGCGGCCCCTATCGCGTCTAGGTTGCTTCCCACCTTAGCCAGTTGCGAATCCCAATCAGCACGATAAATCACCACATCATCCATTTTATGCGGCTGCATACTTTTTATTGCGGCTGCAGGATGATGTCATTAGCCTCTGGAAGGTCGCAGGGGCCCCCATGTAACCAAAGGAAGGACCACATACGGGAAGTGTTCCCTCTGGGGTAGAGATGCTGTTTTTTCCCTGGCCTAAATCTGTGAGGGGAACCTGCCAATACCCCTTGGTGAGGTCTAAGGAGGTCCCAACCTCTCATTCAGCTCATCGACCCTTGGCATGGGGTAGGCGTCGAATTTGGAGATCTCATTCAACTTGCGGAAATCGTTACAGAACCGCAAGCTGCCATCCGGCTTAGGAATGATCACGATAGGACTCGACCACCCACTTTGGGACTTCTCTATGACCTCTAGGGCTAACATTTTCCTCACCTCTTCTGAGATGGCTTGCCTTTGGGCTTCCGGTACTCTGTATGGTCTTAACCGTACTTTTTGACCTGGCTCAGTGACAATGTCATGTTTAATAACGTCTGTCCGGCGAGGTAGTTCAGAGAAGACCCCTCCTTTCCTCTGTAGGAATTCCCTGAGCTCTTGCCTCTGGATCTCTGACAAGGATTCCGCGATACAGACAGGGGGTAACTCCTTGTTTGTGACTTTTCTGACCCCCTTTCCAGCCACCAGGCTTTCTCGGTCCTTCCAGGGTTTGATTAGGTTGACATGATAGATCTGATAAGGTTTTCTTTTCCCTGGCTGGAAAACCTTATAGTTCACTTCACTCACCCGTTCGCAGATCTCATTGGGCCTTGCCTTTTTGGCTAGAAATTTGCTCTCTACGGTCGGGCCCAGTTCGAGCACCCTGTCCCCTGCTGAAAGGCTCGGACCTTGCGGTCCTGTTGAAAACCCCGGGCCTGGGCTTCCTGGGCCGGGCTGCATATTCTCCCTTACAATGGGCTTTAACGCTGCTATCCTGTCCTGCATGTCGGTATATGCTCGATGCCCACTCCTGAAAGGGGGTTTTCCCTCCTCTTGTTCCCAGGTCTCCCTGGCTATGTCCAGGAGCCCTCTGGGTTTTCTCCCATATAACAGCTCGAACGGAGAGAACCCTGTGGATGCCTGAGGGACTTCCCGGATGGAAAACATCAGATAGGGCAATAGGCGATCCCAATCCCTCCCGTCCTTGTCCACCACCTTTCTTAACATCCCTTTTAAGGTCTTATTGAAACGTTCTACCAGACCATCGGTCGGGGGATGGTATACGGACGTGGGGCAGGTGGGTAATTTTTAGAGGGCGACACAGCTCTTTGGTCACCTTGGAACATAAATGGAGTCCCCTGATCTGTGAGGATCTCCTTTGGGATACCTGTATGGGTGAAGAAATAGAAGAGCTCCTTAGCTATCCCTCGGGAGGAGGTGTTTCGGAGGGGTATGGCCTCGGGGTAGCGGGTGGCATAATCCAAGACCACTAGGATATGCTGGTGTCCTGGGCCGATTTAGGGAGGGGACCGCCCAGATCCATGCCAATCCGCTCAAAATGGCTCCTCTATAATGGGCAGAGGAACCAGGGGACTCTGGAAATGGGGTTTTAGGGGCATGGACCTGACACTCCGGAAAAGATTGACAAAACTCTTTCTACTGCCCTATAAAATACCGGGCCAGTAAAAGTTCCGCTTACCGCTCCCTAGTTTTCTCCCCCTCCAAATGTCCCCCCAGCATATGGGAATGGGCTTAGCTCCAGGACCAAAGGACATGGGTTCGAGGTACCACCAATGCTCTTACCCCCTCGGTTGGTGTCTTTTTCCCCCTGTACAGGAGGTTATTCTGTACGGCGAAGTGAGGGTACACCAACTCCTCCCGGGGTTTCCCTGTGATTTACCATCTATGACCTTTACACTTTTCCAGGCGTTCTGCAAATTAGGGTCCCTCAATTGTTCCGTACCAAAATTCCCTCTCGAGACCGGCAAGGAGGAGAGTTCCAACTCAGAGGGGGTCTCCTCTGCGTCTCCAGCCAGTACCGAAAATGGAAAAGCGGTTCTACATTATCACCATGGCATACGTTATTCACAGGCGGTACCACATCAAAACATGCATTTTTTTTTATTTCCCCATAAACTCCCAAAACAAGGGGAAATCACATCCAATAATGGCCTTATGGGGTAAGCTTGCCAAAACGGCCCCCCTCATGTTGTGTCACCCACAGGCAGTCTCTATGGTAAGTATGGCAGTGGGGTAGTCCTTGGTGTCCCCGTGAATACACACTACCCCTATTCGGCGTGTGTGTAGTTGGTCCGGGTTCACCAGCTGTGCTTGCACCAGGGTCACCAAGCTCCCCGAGTCCATGAGGGCCTGCACGGAATGTCCATTAACGGTGACCGTGCACTCTCTATGGTCCACCCCAGCCACAACCCTTGTGGAGTAAGATGGCCGGGCAAACCAGGAAGTACGCCTCCCCAACCCACATTCCATGGGTTCTTCTCTCCTCGGGCAACGTGCCGCCACATGACCTAGTCCTTGGCACCGCCAGCAGATTATGGGGGGGCCCGGCTTTAGGAACGTTGGTCCCTTTTTGGGGTGGGTGTCCTCTCCCCCCCTTCCGCTTAACTGTGACCCCCCTCTTTGGGGCAGGAACAGTCTTACCGCGGTTGGGGTCTGCGGGACTCCTTGGGGGTGTAGCACCTGCAGGGAATTCTTCTGTGGCGCTGTATCTCTTCACCACCGCGACCAGTTCATCCACACTTTTGGGGTCTGTGTAGCCCACGCACCGCTGGAGCCTGACGGGAAGGGCCCGCATGAAACGGTCACAGACCACCCGTTCGACACCTGGGTGGGGGTTTAGAGTGTCCGGCTGTAGCAAACTTGTTGGTAAGGTGGAACAGGTCGTACATTTGGGACCTTGCGGGCTTGGTAGGATCAAACTCCCCGGGTTGTACTTCTGGGCTCTTATGGCCAGGGTGACCCCAGTCGGGCCAGTATCTCACCACGTTTGTTTGGGGGTAGTCCTTGGCGTCTTGACTCTAAGGTCGAATAGGCCTTTTGTGGTTCGGGCCCGTTAGGACGGGGGCCCCGGACATCTGCCCACTGGTCACAAGGTAGCTGCTCTCTTTTCCCCTATCCATCGAAGGTCCCAGGTAAGCCCCGGTGTCATCATCCTTGGTCATCTTGTGCAGAGACTTTGCACCACCTGGCGGGGTGTTGGGCTGCACACCTGTTGGCCCTTCTGCCTTCACCGCCAAGGCCTGAAGCTGTTGCTTGCGAGTCTGGTTCAACCCGCTGTTGTTCCTTCACCGTGGCCTGGTGGGTCTCAATTAGCAGGCGACTGGTCTCAGCTTGGGCCCAGATGGTCTCCTCGTGCGCCTTCTGCTGACTAGCCGCCATCAGCTGGAGGTTGGCATTCGCTTGTATCAGCTGTTTTACCAGCCTCGTCCATTTTCACTGACTTGGTTATTCTGTGCAGTAAACTGCTTTCACCCAGGACATACGTTTCTTACGCTTCCTTCTGCCTCAGGTGTTTATCAGAGTACTTCCTCTCATATGCCCTTCGCATACCTCCACCATATGTGAGCTTTAGCGGCTCTGGGATCTTGGCACACGTGTGTTTTCAGGCAGAGACAGAGACAGATCTTCGGGTGCAAAAATACAGGGCCTCTGTATTTTATTTAAGCAGCAAACAAAAACAACAAGTGCAAGGCATGCACCGACATAAACAAAACAAACGCCTGCCCGTCTGGGCTCTAACTAACAAAGACCAACTTACTAACAGCTTGTAAGTTTCCTGCTGGATCTCCAGTGTGTCTCCTCTCCAGACTTAAAGGTAGCCTGGGAGTTGTAGTCAACTCCAGTCAGCTTCCCTGCGGACTTATATATTCCAGGTAAAACCTGGAGTGGAACCATGGGGAGTGGATCCATGGGAAGTGAGCACCCACCCTGCTCTATGCTCACTCCCAATGAAAGGCCCACCCGGGGGAAAGGCTGGAAGCCATACTGACATTAACCGTTAAACATTTTGTCGACAGCCTATACTGTCGACACCTATCTAATATTGGCTTTCATTCCCCCCAAGCTCTGAAGGAATATGCGAGGACCCTGCGGGATATTACACCATTATATACCCCTTCCTGCTGTTGCCCCCTTACAATATATATATATATATTTATATTTATATATATATATATATATATATTTTTATATATACATACATATATATATATTAAAATATATATATATATTATATTAATATATATATATATTTGAACCATTTGTCGGATGTTTAATAGTGGAACCTTTAATTATAGTAGAACAGTTAAGGCAATTAAGACAGGCAAACGTGCCTGTTCTTGCAGTATTCAATTTTATTTTTTTACTACCAAATTTTTTAATATCAGATGATACAATAGTATCACCTATCTTTCTTCCACGTTTAAACACACAAATAGGGGGATTTTTGAAAAGTGAACCGTATATCGAAACGTTGCAGCTGTGTCTCTAGCCTGGTGTCAGCATCTCCCTGCTATCCCATTGTGGATCTATGCATGCTGCTAGGAGGTCATGGACTGACTCAAACAAGCCTAAGTATACCTGTGCCATTTTCCACTACTTTTTTCAAGCTGTTTTAAACGTATTATACTGATATTTGATACTATTTTGATTAACAAAATACGGAATTTACTACATACTTTGGTCTATATTAATATTGCAAGGAACATGAAAGAAGTCATGGAGAGACTTTAAATATAGACCTAGGCACATTGGTATATATATTTTTGATAAAACGGATTTTGTTTAAAGTCAGAAAGGGAAGATCTCTCCTTAAAGAGAGCGTTGTATAGTTCTTGCTAGGACATACAGTATGTATGTTATACACATAACTATAGTGTACAGTCATAGATGCAGTTAATACAAACATTTCATTGGAATCGTATGGAGTAGATATATTTATACACAGTTATCATTTAGAAATGAAGTGGTAATAGGTTGGGAAGAGCTTAGTCTGTTTTTAATGAAATTCCATTTTACAACACTAGATGGTGATATAATTGTACAGATGTTACCTGTATACTATAACGTAATAACTTATTATTGAGTTACATAATCACAAACAATAGATCATCTTGTTAATCATATCAATGCTACAAATTCACCTACCTCGATTTTTTAAGCAAGTGAACTGGGTTTGCATTTTTCTTCCTCCACATACTTTATAAAGTGCTAGTCACATTGGGTTCATGACATATAGACAAATTTTAAGTTTTCTTCTTCCTAGCAGAATTATATCTATGTGCAGAAAAGTATGCATAGCATAAAGTTTGATCCCTCATTGAATTAATTGTAAAAAAAAAACAAAACACTGAACTGTTACAATAAATTCTCCACCCTATAACCAGTATCACTGAACACTTTGAAGGGTTAAAACGTGACTTTTCGCCATACTTATAAAATAAACTTAGAAAACAGATAATGTGCCCATTAAAACAAAGTACATTCACGTAAACAGAAACCAACGTACTTATTAAGGAAATGGGTAACCACAAAGATTACCTCTTTTCAAGGGGAGGAGACCAAATCAACTCCTGTTTTGAGATAACCCACAGGTATTTATTCCCATTTAAATATAAGTATGAAATGGCTACTCACACAGAACCAGATAAATAGATCTTGAGCACCAACGAGACCTTGCACTCCTGCACTTTCCATTTGAGAATACCCTGTTTGCTCAATAGGGTTTAGGTCTGGAAACATGCTTGGCCAGTCCAGCACCATTTCCCTCATTTTCTTTAGCAAGGCAGTGGTCATCTTGGCGGTGAGTTTGGATCGTTATAATTTTGGAATACTGCCCTGTGTCCCAGTTTCCGAACGGAGGGGATCAAGTTCTCCTTCAGTATGTCACAGTACATGTTGGCATTCAATGATCTTAGCTCCCCACAGCTGGCAGCACTCATGCAGCCCCAAACCTTGACACCTCCACTCCCTTGCTTGACTGTAGGCAAGACACACTTGTCTTTGTACTCTTGGTTTCCACAACACACGCTTGACACTATCTGAACCAAATAAGTTTACCTTGGTCTGATCGGACCACAGGACATGATTCTAGTAATCCATGTCCTTAGTCTGCTTCAGCAAAATGTTTGCAGGCTTTTTTGTGCATGATCTCTAGAAGAAGCTTCCTTCAGGCATAACAGCCATACAGACCAAATTGATGCAGTGTGCTGCGTATGGTCTGAGCACTGACAGGCTGATCTCCCAGCCCTTTAACCTCCATCCAGGGCCGGGACAAGGCATTTTGGTGCCCTAGACAAGTACAGCCAATGGCGCCCCCCCCCCCTCGCTCCCAAAAAATTGCACCTCCCCTAATTCCTCTTGCCCTCCCCTGCACCAGGCCCTCTCTCCTCTGCACCACTCTCCCCCTGCACCAGTTACTCTCTCCCCCTGCACCACTCTCCCCCATGCACCAGTTACTCTCTCCCACTTAGTAACTTCTTACCAGTCATACCTGCGCCCAGGGGCGTTGCTAGGGTCCTAACGGAATTTTTCATGCCACATTGTGAACTGCGGATGTATTGTTACATAGAAAAAACTTCTGTTCCTGTCCCTAATTTACTGCATATTCCACATAGCTCCCTTCCATCACATCCGCAGTTGCAGTACAATGAAAATCAGCCCTGACAAATCTGCTTTTTCAAAAGTGCTCACCTACATATGACAGTGTAATACCACTAAATAATAGTCACTAAATAATACACCGATACATGGAGCAAATCTACCAGACGAAGGATTGTTACTAAAAAACACTCCTACAAAACCAAGACCCAAAACTATTACTACTTAAGGATCAAATAATCCTGCCAGACCCTGACCAAATGCGAACCCCTCATGTGACTATCAGTTGTACACAAGCTCTGAAGGCGTATATTACCCCATACAGGGACCATATAGTGGTAGGTACTAGTTGTACGTAGCCGCTCTGCAGACATATAAGTGATTACACTGCAGTTACATTTAGTGATTCACCGGAGACGTCTTTTCTGATCAGCATTGTTCACTTTCCCTTTTCTTCGCCATCCGGTTCACACCTTCATGCTGATTTCTCCCGGCCAATACTCGTCCCTGCAGATTTGGACACAAATATCTTAGAATCCTCACATTTCCAGGAACTCCTTATAGGTATATATATTCTCCTCAGTTAGACAGGTATATATGTCCCCTCAATTAGGCAGGTGTATATATAGGTCCCCATCAGTTAGGCAGGTATATAGATATGCCCTCTCAGTCAAGCAGGTATATAGATATTGTACCCTTAGACAAGCAGATATATAAATATAGGGTCACTCAGGCAGGTATATAAATATAGGGGCACTCTCAGGCAGGTATATAGATATAGGGGCACTCTCAGGCAGGTATATAGATATAGGGGCTCTCAGGCAGGTATATATAGGGGCACTCTCAGGCAGGTATATAGGGGCACTCAGGCAGGCATATAGATATAGGGACACAGGCAGGTATATAGAGGCACTCAGGCAGGTATATAGGGGCACACAGGCAGGTATATAGGGGCACACAGGCAGACATATATAGATATAGGGGGCACACAGGCAGGCATATATAGATATAGGGGGCACACAGGCAGGCATATATAGATATAG
This sequence comes from Phyllomedusa bahiana, assembly GCA_025379985.1. Lineage (NCBI taxonomy): Eukaryota > Metazoa > Chordata > Amphibia > Anura > Hylidae > Phyllomedusa > Phyllomedusa bahiana. The sequence continues at coordinate 5,999 of JAODAL010047157.1, read as the reverse complement.
GGCACACAGGCAGGCATATATAGATATATGGGGCACACAGGCAGGCATATATAGATATAGGGGAAACACAAGCAGTATATATAGATATAGGGGGCACACAGGCAGGCATATATAGATATAGGGGCACACAGGCAGGCATATATAGATATAGGGGCACACAGGCAGGCATTTTTAGATATAGGGGGCACACAGGCAGGCATATATAGATTTAGGGGCACACAGGCAGGCATATATAGATATAGGGGGCACACAGGCAGGCATATATAGATATAGGGGCACACAGGCAGGCATATATAGATATAGGGGGCACACTGGCAGGCCCTTATATAAATATATATATAATATTATATATATATATATATATATATATATATAGGGGCACACAGGCAGTTAAGAATAACAACATGAATACTTACCTTACCTGCTTCTCGGCCACGTGCTCCTCTTCAGGCCACGCCTCCAGCGCCGGGACGCTCCTCCGGCAGCTCCTCGGGCGCACAGCCTATGACGGGCTGTGCGCCCGAGGAGAGGCAGCGTCGCGATGACATCACTTCATCGTGACGCTGCCCAGCTGAGCAACATGGGGCCGCGGCGGTTCCTCAGCGCTATGAGGACCTGGCGGCCCCACTGTGTCAGACCCGGAGCCGGTCCGACACTGTCTCCGCAGAAGCCCTCAGCTGTATGTCCATCCAGCGGACACACATACAGAGACCGCCGGCGCTTCAGGCCCATGGCAGCATCCTGGAACCGGCGAGGTTCGGGGCCCCTGCCTGCGCCCCTTAGAGACAGGCAGAGGTAGGCGCCCTAGGTGATTGCCTACCTCTGCCTACCCATTGTCCCAGCCCTGCCTCCATCATATCCAGAGATTGTTTGAAAAAACAATCTCTGGATAGGATGCTGAGCATGTGCGCTCAATTTCTTTAGTCAACCATGGCGAAGCCTGCTCTAAGTGGAACCTGTCATGTTAAACCGCTGTATGGTCTTGGCCACCGTGCTGCAGTTCAATATCAAATGTTAGCAATCCTCTTATAGCCTAGGCTATCCTTACATAATGCAACAATTCTTTTTTTCAGATCCTCAGACAGTTCTTTGCCATGAGGTACCATGCTGAATTTCCAGTAACCAGTGTGAGATAACATCAAATTTAACACTCTTGCTGCCTATTCACTCCTGAGACCACACTAACAAGTAACATGACACTGTGAAGGAAAAATGGTAAATTGGGCACAATTTGTCCATTTTCACCTAGAGGTGTACTGACTTTTGTTGCCAGTGGTTTTAGACATTGACTGTGTGGTGAGTTATTTTGAGGGCACACCAAATTTACACTGTTATACAAGCTATACACTGACTAATTTACATTGTTTCCATGTATCTTATCTTCAGTGTTGTCCTATGGATAGATATAATACAATATTTACAAAAGTGTGAGGGGCGTACTCAATTTTGTGAGATACTGTACCTCTGACAGTAGCCTCAAATACATTGGCTAGTAATTCCAATTGTAAAAAAAATTATATACCATACTTTACATTTTTATACTGTGTCCCACCGTATAGGAAAAAGTAGTAGAATATATTTTGTTATACTGTAAAAACATAAAGTTAATGTTGATGTATGCAAAAAAATAAAAATATACTGGGTGCATGGATGGCCATAGACACATTAAGATTTGCACTGAGGAATGAATACTACTGGTATGTAGCAACATACCCAAAAATGAGGTTGGACTGCTACTCCAGGTATGTGCACCTGTCTCAAAAACGGGTCCCTTAAAGTCTACATTCAGAATGGGGAGAGGGTTGCGTGTGTGCACAACTCTGCATTCTGTTCCGTGGAAGGTCCGTATACAGCCGAGCGGTGTGTTTGGCTGTACTCAAAACTCACATAAGTGCTACGTACTCTCCATTCTGAACATATTTTCATGAGCGTGTTCCCAAGATAGGTGCCATAAAAGTGTGAGACAAGAACACTCCTTTAATATCTTCTGTGACGGCACTGCAGAAAAACTGTAATACTGACATAGGCGCTGCGATAATGTCACATCATTGCACCACCTACGGCGGGATTCTCTTGTCGCGCCAGGGGGACGGGAGAGAGGTGAGTTTTTTTTACTTTTCCATGGGTAAGAGGCCCTACCTACCTACAACCTACCTAACTGTGGCCCACCACCTACCTACGGAATACCTTACTAGGGCCCACCACCTACCACAGCTTACTTAACTGGAGCCCACCACCTACAGTGGTGTGAAAAAGTATTTGCTCCCTTCCTGATTGCTTAATCTTTTGGATGTTTGTTACACGGAAATGTTTCAGATCACCCAACAAATGTAAATATTAGACAAATATAACAGAAATAAACACAAAATGCAGTTTTTAAATTAAGATCTTTATTATTAAGGTAAAAAGTAATCAAAACCTACAGGTTCCTGTGTGAAAAAGTAATCACCCTCCCACCCCCCTCCTTAAAACATAAATTAACTGTGTTTTGTCACATCTTTGTGAAGCTGAGTTCAAGTTTTCTAGCTTCACTCAGGCCTAATTACTGCCACACCTGTTCTCAAGCAAGGAAGCACTTAAATAGGACCTGCCTGACAAAGTGAAGTAGACCAAAAGATCCTTAGAAGCAAGACTTAATGGGGAGATCCAAAGAAATACAGGAACAAAAGAGAAACAAAGTCATTGAGATCTATCAGTCTGGAAAAGGTTATAAAGCCATCTCTAAAGCTTTGGAGTTCACAGTGAGATCCATTATACACAAATGGAGAAAACATGAGACTGTTGTGAACTTTCCGAGCAGTGGCCGGACGTCCAAAATTACCCCAAGAGCGTAGTGACTACTCATCCAAGATGTCACTTTGTACCCCCACAACAACATCCACAGAACAGCAGGCCTCAGTTAAGGTTCATGCCTCCACCATAAGAAAGAGACTGTGAAAAATTGTCGGGCGCATTGCGTTTTGGCATATGTACATATGGCTGCTTTTTACATGTGTTGAAATAAATATACGAGTTTTAATCAATACCAGGCGAAGAAGCTGTTTGTTGCTGTGCATCCTGCACCACGGAGCTGCATAGGTGCTTCAGAATCTTGTTGTTACTGTGAAAAATAGCCTGCATGACGGAGTTCAAAGATGAAAACCATTGCTGAGCAAAAAAAAATAAAGACTTGTATCGGTTTTACCAGAAAAAATCTTGTTGACCCCCCAAGACTTTGGGAGAAGAGTCTGTGGACTGACGAGACAAAAGTTGAACTTTTTGGAAGGTGTAACTGCCATTACATCTGGTGTAGAAGCAACACAGCATTTCAGAAAAGAAACATGATACCAACAGTAAAACATGGTGGTGATAGTGTGATGGTCTGGGGCTGTTTTGCTGCTTCAGGACATGGAAGACTTGCTGTGATAAATGGAACAATGAATTCTGCTGTCCACCAACAAATCCTGAAGGAGAATATCACGCCATCTGTTCGTGACTTCAAGCTGAAACCTACTTGGATTATGCAGCAGGACAATCATCCAAAATACACCAGCAAGTCCACCACTGAATGTCTTAAGAAAAACAAAATTATGACTTTGGAGTGGCCTAGTCACAGTCCTGACCATAATCCGATTAAGGTGCTGTGGCTTGACCTTAAAAAAGCGGTTCATGCTTGGAGACCCTCCTATGTGGGTAACAATTCTGCAAAGATTAGCCGGCCAAAATTCCTCTAGACCATTGTAAAAGACTCATTGGCAATTATCTCAAATGGTTGATTGCAGTTGTTGCTGCTAACGGTGTCCCAAACAATTATTAGGTTTAGGGGGCAATTACTTTTTCACACAGGGCCCTGTAGGTTTTGATTACTTTTTCCCTTAAAGAGGTTGTCTCACTATAAGAATTGCTTTTTATATTAAAGATCTGGCAAAGGCAAGTCACTTTGCTATATGTGTTCATTAACACACCCCTGAATTCAAAAATAAAACTGAGAAAACAGGACTAAGGTATGATAAATCGATGTTGCGAGACAACCCCTTTAATAATAAAGACCTTCATTTAAAAACTGCATTTTTTGTTTACTTGTATTATGTTTGTCTTATATTTAAACTTGTTTGGTGATCTGAAACATTTAAGTACAACAAAAGATTAAGAAATCAGGAAGGGGGCAAAAACTCTCTCACACCACTGTACCTACAGCCTACCTAACTGGGGCAAACCACCCACCTGACATTATCTAACTAGGGCCTACCTACAACCTACCTAACTGGAGCAAACCACCCACCTGCAGCCTACTTTACTGGGCCAACCAGCTACCTACAGCCTACCTAACTGGGGCCCACCACCTACCTACAGCCTTCCTAGCTGGGGCCCACCAGCTACCTACAGCCTACCTAACTGGGGCCCACCACCTACCTGAAGCCTACCTAACTGGGGCCTACCAGCTACCTACAGCCTACATAACTGGGACCTACCACCTACTTATAGCCTATGTAACTGAGGCCCACTACCTACCTGCAGCCTACCTAACTGGGGCCCACCACCTACCTACAGCCTACCTAACTGGGGACTACCACCTACCTACAGCTTACCTAACTGGGGGCCATCAGCTACCTACCTAAGTCGGGCCCACCAGCTACTTACAGCCTTCCTAACTGGGACCTACCACCTACCTAACTGGGGCCCACCACCTAGGAAAACTTGGAGGCGGATATTATAAGTGGGCTGGTGGGGGGAGTTGATATTGTATGTGGGCTGGTGGAGGGGGATATGTATGGAGCTACTTAGCCATGTGTCTATCCAGGGCCAGACTGGGAATAAAAAACAGCCCTGGCACAAAGCCCCCACCAGCCCACATACAATATCCGCTTAAAAAAGTTCCCTTGTTCTCGCACATCGCCACTTTCTAAAATAAACTACACTATAAAGGTGCTTTCACACAGTGCATTTTTCATGTGTTTTTGGTGCGTTTTTGTGCAAAAATGCTGTACATTTCTGCACATAAAAAAACGCATCAAAAAATGCACCAAAACCGCTATGAATGAAAGCCCCCCTAAACACAAGCAAGAAAGAAAAAGTGGTGCAGAGAAACCCTAATCACAGAGTCAGGTGTGCACTTTCTTTACAATCAGGGGCAAGCCAACACTGACACTACATAAGCACCAACATAACCTACAACCCCACCAATCACATCACCAGTAGTCAGGTCACCATCACATGAACACAGCACTGATTCAACACAGAAGTAAAATGACCCCTGACAGCAGGGACCTCACAGGAGACTCATCTCTGATGGGAGTTGTCTTCTTCTTCTTTTCTTCTCCATCTGTCCCAAACTTCCATAATGTCTTCCCTGATGAGTTGTTCCCTTCCATTTTTTCTCTGTCCGTTACAGCATGCAATGTCATCTTCTCCCGGCTACTACCCGTCCCTATAGAATTTACCACAAATGCATCTTAGACTTCTCAATTCCCAAATCTGTACAAGCTCCCTATCCATAGAGCCCCAAATAGTAATAGTGCCCCCTTTGCTGCCCCACACAGTAAAAAGTTAGTAATTGTACCTCAAACAGCGTATGTTAGACCCTAAAAATTAGAAATTAAAAAATATCAGATAAGTGGCATGTAAATAGTTAGACCCCCATTAGGTAGGTAAACAGGGGCCCTTCCTCCACTAATTTGGTAGGTAGCAGGGCCTACACCTTTAATAGCCAGGTAGTGGGGCTGCCCCCAGTAACTAGCCAGGTAGTGGGGCTGCCCCCAGTAACTAGCCAGGTAGCTGGGGCTGCCCCCAGTAACTAGCCAGGTAGCTGGGGCTGCTCCCAGCAACTAGCCAGTTAGCTGGGGCTTCCCCCAGTAACTAGCCAGGTAGCTGGGGCTGCCCCCAGTAATCAGCCAGGTAGCTGGGGCTGCCCCGAGTAATCAGCCAGGTAGAGCCAGTAATTAGCCAGGTAGGGCCAGAGGCAGTAATTAGCCAGGTATGGCCCGTAATTAGCAGCCAGGGCCAGTATTTAGCAGTCAGAC
>JAODAL010047156.1:0-30215 GCA_025379985.1 Phyllomedusa bahiana | reverse complement strand
CCATGTTTGCCGGTATGCCCCTGTTGCCAGGTAGTTCCCTCCTCTGTTGCCAGGTGTGCCCCATTGTGAGGGGTAGTGCCCCCTTTGTTTGCCGGTGTGCCCCCTTGTTGACGGGTGGGTGCCCCCTTGTTGCCGGTAGGTCCCCCCCTTGTTTGCCAGGTTCCCCCCTCTGTTCCCGGGTGATCCCCCCCATTGTTTGCCGGTGTCCCCCCATTATTTGCCGGTAGTGCCCCCCCCTTGCCAGGGATGCCCCCATTGTTTCCCAGGTAGTGCCCCCTTGTTTGAGGTAGTCCCCCCTCTGTTCCCCAGGTGATGCCCCTTGTTTCCCCAGTAGTGCCCCATTGTTTGCCGGGTAGTGCTCCATTTTTGCGGGAGTGCCCCCCTTGTTTGCCAGGTAGTGCCCCCTTGTTGCCAGGTAAACCCCCCCATTGTTCCCCCAGGTAGTCCCCCCATTGTTTGCCAGGTAGTGTCCCCATTGTTTGGGGTTCCCCCCTCTGTTGCGGGTAGTGCCCCCCATTGTTTCCCCGGTAGTGCCCCCTTTTGCCAGGTGATGCCCCCATTTTTTCCCGGGATTGCCCCATTTTTGCCAGATAGTGCCCCATTGTTCCCAGGTGTGCCCCCTCGTTCCAGGTAGTGCCCCCTTTGTTCCCAGGTAGAGCCCCCTCTGTGCCAGGTGTCCCCCCAATTGTTGCCAGGTATGCCCCCTTGTTGCCGGTTCTGCCCCCTCTGTTGCCCATTTGTGTCCCCCTTGTTGCCGGGGTAGTGCCCCCTCTGTTGCCCGGTAGATCCCCCTCTGTTGCCAGATAGGGCCCCCATTGTTGAGGTAGTCCCCCCTCTGTTGCAGGTGTGCCCCCCTGTTTTCAGGTATATGCCCCCTTGTTCCCGGGTAACCCCCCCATTGTAGCCAGGGATGCCCCCTCTGTTGAGGTAGATGCCCCCCCTGTTGCCAGGAGACCCCCCCCATTGTGCCAGGTAGATCCCCCCCTCTGTTGCCGGGTAGATGCCCCTCTTTTGCCGGGTAGTGCCCCCACTATAGTAATAAAAATAAAATAAAAAAATCCACTCACCTGCCAGGCTCCTGCAGCGGGCCCCAGCTCCGACTATCCCTCAGCGGGCCCGGGGGCTGAGTGCAGCCGGCGTCACTTCCCGCGCCGCTGACCTTTTTTACGGGGGGCACAGGCCGGACATACGGGGGAGAAGGGAGGGGGGAACGATCCCTCCGCCTCCCCCCTGCACAGCGGACTAGGGCGGGGTTTCGGCCGCTTCACCCGCCTGTAGAACGCACCGGCGCTTCTTTTTGCCCGCGGAATTTTAAAAACCCCCGCTTTCCTGGTGGGGGGGAGGAATGCCAGCGGGACCCCCCCCCGCCAAAAGCGGGAGAGTTGGCATGTATGCTTTAAACAGAGGAGTGAAGAGGGATGGGAAATGGCAGCTGGCCAGGGGACTGTTGTGCAGGGATTGCTGCAAAATGGCTGCAGCCAGGGCAGGTTTATGAGCCCCCCGGAGTAACAGGGTCCGCAAAATTTTTCCCAGTACAGATTCTTCTTCAAAAAGTCCATCAGACACTAGATACCAAAGAATAAAAATAAGGAGGGGCAGTGGAAACTGGGTTTTTTATCTCCCTCTGAGTTCCCCGCAGGTTTAAGAAGGGCGTCGGTCAACGGTCCCTGGGAAAAAGCCCTGCACTCAAAATTCTACCTAGGAAGTCAGGGAGGGAGCCGGGTCGAGTGTGGTGTACAAAAAAGTTTCGTGTCGCCTCCCCTAGCAGGGTGGTCAGGTTGTCTCCGTTCTAAAGTCAGTCAGTGGGCGTTGCAGGCGCGCTCAATTATGGATTGCGGCCTACTGCTCAGAGTGCCTGGGACCATTGGGTTTTAATCCCCCCCGAAACGGGATTCCATTTATGATGGTGGTGTGAAGAGGGTCCAACTGTTGGTAGGTTATGAAGGGAAAAGGGTTTTTTTTTGAGCGTTTAGGTGTTTCCTCGGAGCTCCTCAGATGCCTCTCACTCCATGCAGCTCCAGGCCACGCCCCGGGCCCGGGAAAAACGCTGTTCTATCAAAACGAGGTTCATGTGATTTTTCCAGCCAGTGACAAACCATAACATCTTTAGTCATGACGTCGCACACCCAGCTCACCCTGCTCTATGCTCTAAGTGATTTGCTGGCCGCCAAATGTTAGGAAGAGCCGAAAATGGCACAATAGTAATAGTTTAAATCTGTCAGATTGTCACCTAAAATATCGTGTGATCGGAAATTTCTGATCATCCTAAAAATCGTACCGATTTCAACTTTGTCGATTATAATCGCTCATTCCTAATCATAAGAAGCATTGGCTTGGGCATGGCCTGAGCAAGATGTGAGAGGACATACAGGAGAGAGCTCCCGTCAATTCTCCTGAAATAATCCTCCTTTACAGCAGCAGACTTCGGTAATTGCGGTCATACTGTACAGCAGTCGTCTCAGTAAAGCCCCAGCTATATTTTGTTTCCAGTGCTGACATGACCCGTGCCAAGAAGGAGCAGAGAGAGACTAGAGTGCGGGTGGAGGATACAGGCAACATGGCTCCGCTATCTTCAGCCACACCAACTAAAGCTAAACAGCTGCTCTGTAGAATCTGGAAAGGTTTGCTTGCTCCAACCCTGTATCTCTTATGGGAAATGGAGGGCAAAACACTTTTATGAAGCCTGCTATTATGCCTGCAACTAAAGGTCTTGACTTATGCAACCCTGTTGAGGTAACTGATCCTGCACAAATCCCTCTGCAGCACCAACAGGTCAGCATATCAGGGGAGCCCCATGTGTCTGACAGTGTACGTACACAGGAGGACATAGACACTCAGGGCTACATGTATAAAAACTGTCTAGGTCTAAAACTCACTTTGTTGCCCATAGCAACCAATCAGAGTGCGCCTTTCATTTCATATAGTGCTCTGAAAAAAATGAGAGGGGCACTCTGATTGGTTGCCATGGGCAACAAAAGGAGTTTTAGACCTAGGCAGTTTTCATACATGTGGCCCAAGATGTTATTTTTAATTGTACCAACCATACCATTTTCTGTATTAGAAAACCAATACAAATAGTCATATACTGCACTTCTTACTATGTCTATTGCACTGTGCCTCAGAAGTAGTAAGATGTTATTTGTGGATGCTTTTATTAGGTCCCTGGTGAGGGTACCAGAAAAGGCAGAGGATAGAGCCCGACCTTTGTCCCAAGAAGCGCCACCCTGTCCCATGCTATTAAAACTTCTACATTATAAGGACAGGGACAGAAAACCAAAACAAATAGTCATATACTGCACTTCTTACTATGTCTATTGCACCGTGCCTCAGAAGTAGTAAGATGGCATTCGTGGATGCTTTTATTAGGTCCCTAGTGAGCCTACCAGAAAAGGCAGAGGATAGAGCCCCACCTTTGCCCCAAGGAGTGCCACCCTGTCCCATGCTATTGAAACTTCTACATTTTAAGGACAGGGACTCTATATTACGGGTACCCAGGGATATGCCGAACCTATCAGTGGATGGTCAGATGGTCTCCATCTATCCAAACTTTTGTACGGCAATACAAAAACAGCACTTCCAGTTTCTTTATATTAAGAGGAGGATGCATGCTCTCTCAATTCCATATGCTATGCTTTACCCTATGTGCTTAGATTCCAATGAAAAGGCCATTAGGTCCCAGAGAAAATGTATCTAAAGTTTGGCGCTCATTGTATGTCTATTTCTGTGTGCCTTACTAAGTATATGGGAAGATTTTTGTTTCTCTCTTTCACTCTTTAGGATTTATCTAATCTAGTTGGATTCTTATCCGTGTAGTTGTCTTGGGTGTAACTCATTTTTTGACAGGCCTATGGACACTCTAAGCACACCTATGTGCTAGACTCCAATGAAAAGGTCATTAGGTCCCAGGGAAAAGTTATCTAAAGTTTGGCGCTCATTGTATGTCTATCTCAGTGTGCCTTATTAAGTATATGGGGAGATTTTTGTTCCACTCTTTAGGATTTATCTAATCTAGTTGGATTCTTATATAAAACTTCATCCTTTGTCTGCTGATTATTTTTGCAATCCTGTTTGTTTGATGTACCTTCTTTATGCAACTTTTTGTGACACTTGTTTTAGGATTATGTTTTTGGGTACGGGGGGGTGTTCTTCCCAGAGCGGGCTTATAATATTGTATATGAGGTGGTCTAAACCTATGTCTTACTTGTTGGCATCTGTCAAGCAATGGTGATTGAGCAATTATGAGTAGTAATATTAATATTATAGCCTGGAATGTGAGACGCCTAAATGACACTTCTAAGTGTTGTTTAGCAGTCACTGATGCTGGAATTCTAAAAGTGCTAACCACCTACTACCAATTCTTGTATAGGTCTTAATCTGGGAATATTATACAGGATATAAAATCCTACCTTGAATCTATTGATATTCCAAAGCTCTCCCAGAGTTCTAGTGATCTCTTGGACCAGTCTTTCTCACTTGAGGAATTGGAGGAGTCAGCTCCGAAATGATAAAGTCCCAGGTATAGATGTTTTACCAGCAGTAAATCATCTAAACCATCAATAAAGCAATAATTTTATTACTACTAAAACCAGGTAAGAATGCTACTTTCCCGGGCTCATATCATCCTATGTACTTGCTCACGGTAGACATAAAGATTTTGGCTATAAAGCCCTAGCTATCAGACCTAATAAAGTTATTTTGGAAATCATACATGACAACCAGTCTGGGTTCATACCAAACACATCAACAGCTAATAATATACACAGTCTCTTCTTAAATATGCAGCTTAGTGATGGGAGGGCTGGGTCTAGGGCCATCCTCTCACTTGATGCTGCTAAGGCCTTCGACACCATCGCGCGGGACTATCTGTGGGAGGGCATGGGGTGGCTGGGTTTTGGGTCCTGGTGTATTTCAGCTATGCAATTGTTATACTTTGGCCCAAGGGCTATATTGAGGGTGGGTGACCTTTAATCTGAGACTTTTGACCCTCTATTTTGTCAGTGGGTAGATAAGTTGGGAACATGGAATCATCTCCACTTAATTGCTAATTTAATTGAAATGGTCCTAATGCTACAACTACTTTATCTGATACATAATTCTTTGGATTGGCTGCCTATGAAAATTTTTCACAAGGCCCATAAAATGTTCAGGGAGTTATTGTGGAAAGGTGATTTTGCTAGAATAAAATTATAAACTTTACAGTGGGATAAAGACTCAGGGGTACTGACCATTCTAAACACACTGCTGTATTTCCTGGCCCCTCAATGGCAGCACTTTTATGGGTTGGAGTGGCAAGGATGGTATGGACTCCAGTGGAAGATTAACTGCTCAACTTTCTCACTGGCCACACCTATGTTGTGTGCTTGAGGCAGGTGATTCCCAGGGGCTAGCTCGGAAATTTCCAATACTGGCGCTTATGTATAAGGTATGGGATAGGGTGAAGCAGATTTTAGGGTTAGAGGGATACTATAAATTTACCCCTATATGCAGGAACTCCAACCTACCAGAACTGTTGAAACTTCAGGGTTTTCATATGAGGTCAGATAAGGGCATTCATTTACTGGATCAAGTTATAGACAATGGGTCCCTGAAAAGCTTTTCACAACTTCAATCTTTGGTTTACTGCATTCATGTTTCTTGCAGTTCCTTCAGTTTAGACCTTCCTTTCAGGCTCAGTTTGGGCTGGACACAATGGGGGACAAAATTACAACAAAATTACAGCTATAGTCAGGAGACATTTACCTTTACTCCGGATATCGGAAGAACTTCAAACAATGTTGAGCACCAATGTTAGATATATTTCTAGAAGGGCACCCACATTGGGATCCATTCTCTCACCGAGTCTTTTTACTTCTGGTGTATCTGAGAGAGGCACCTGGTTGAGCAGTAAGGGTTTTTACAAATGTGGCCACAAAAGATGTACAGCATGCGAACATTGCCATAATTCTAATCAATTCTCATCACTTTCAACTGGGAAAGTTTACAATATCAATAGGTTTATTAACTGCAATAGTAAATTCGTTGTGTATATTGTCAACTGTGATATGTGTAAAGTACAATACGTGGGTTGTACCACCTGTCCCCTGAAGGTTCGAATAAGGCGTCACCTATCTGATTCCCATAAATGTAGTAACAACCATTGGCATCTCTTTTGGTGTCCAAACATTTTTCTGAAATCCATGGTGGAAACACAAGTGCTTTTCTCTTTCCTGGGATAGAGAAGGTGACCATTCATTGCGGGGGGGGGATTTGACCCGTAAATTATTGAGTTAGGGAATCTCGCTGGATTTTCGAACTTAATTACGGGGTTCCAGCGGGCTCAAATTTTAAACAAGACATTATGTATTATTAATTGGGTTTTCTCATGTTATTATAATTGCCATAGGATGTTTCCCCCCTCCCTTTCCTCTTTTTTTTTTTTTTTTTCTCTTTGTTTGTTGGGGGGTTTTTTTTTTTTTTTTCTCCTTTTGTTGTTTTTTTTTTTTTTTTTTTTTTTTTTTTGTATAAATTTTTATATAAAGTTTTAAGGATTCAATGTTGTGGGAGGAGTCAAATCACGTGACTCCTCTCGGGGCCATTTAGCTTCGTATGCCATTTGTAGTGTAGCTACGACTAAGAAAGGTTTTCTTTCGAAACGCGTCAGCTGTTTTTCCCATAAGCCGTCATTAGTATCGCTCCTCCATGCATGGGTGTTTCATTGGCTTGTCTATACTTGTATTTTTTAATGAAGAATTAATAAAGCATCAAGATTTTTTAAACTCATCAGCGGTGGATATTGTAGCGGTTTCCTGCATTCTTTCTACATGTATGATTTGGGTACAAAGAGGCCAGTTCTAAATAGCTTTAAAGCAGTGTATAAAGCACCAGAATGTATGGACCTGTTCTACTGCAGGTCATAGATTTGGTACCTTCTAGTTCCACTATGACAACTCAGGCTCAGGTAGATTACTTTTAACTTAGTCTGGCTGTTCCAGCAGTAATGCGCCTATTTTTGCCATCCTCCAGTCATAAATATGTAGAATCATGCGGTTGTGGTGCAACGGCTCCAGAGCACCCGCACATCGTAGGCGCATTACAAAGTGCCATTTGAGCCACAAAATGCGTCTACTTTTGTAGTGCTTCTGCTCATACATCGAGGGCACAGGGCTGAGACAGTTTTGGGTCTGGAAGGACACCAGGATACTGGCGCAGCCCAGTATATACATGTCACTACATATCTTTTACACCGTGTTGCAATAGGAAGAGTATGTAATGCACAGTCTACCAAAGGAATAATTTTATATATATACAATTGTTTCTTTGCTGTGTTCCTCCATAGGGATGTTTTATCGGTAAAGTCAAGATGGAAATCTGATGTGGGTCCTATATCAACTAAACAACGGAATACTATTTGAAGAATGTTCTGCTTCTGTCTTTAAATGAAGCTCACATTTTCTCAGTTATTGTTGATCCAAAGTGTATACAAATCCCCGGCTCTATTATATAAGATTGGTTTAAGAGCTGACTTTAGTTGCCCGCATTGTGGTTGCATGGACTGGCACCTCATGCATATATTCTGGGTATGCACCATAACGGAAATTTGAAAAGATGTATTAGGTATTTCCATTCCAGTGGAGCCCTTAGTTTGTGTGTTAGATCTTCTGGGTGATGTTGTGCCTGATTCTGCAATATCCTTAGGCAATATATAATAACCTTGAAATTCTTATCATTGGATTCAGCAATGTGCCCCAATAGCTAGAAAATTCGTCAATAAAGTGAATAAGATACTGAGGCTGTCTATGTCAAAAGAAACGCTATAGCCAAGTTTGAGAAGATCTGGGGTCCCTGGTTGGATTCCCCAGGCTTACCATCCAGACCACTTTTGAGAGATAGACTCAATCTCTTATCTGTGTCCAACTGTTAAGTGTTAGACCACCTAATGCTCTTATGTCTTCTTTTTCTTATGAAGGTGTTGGGTAGGACAGAGCTGTGGGAGGGTGGGTTCCCCCTTCCTTTTTTTTGGATGTTGTACCTATCTGGTACTCTTTTGTGTTACAAAATTCTAATTGTAAAGAATTTACTTTGGTATGTTTTTACTATGCATTTGCTCCTTATTGTATCTGGAGTTTATAATATGTATATCCTTTTACTTGTTTAATAAAAAAATATTTGATTTAGAAAAAAAAAGAAGTGTTGGCTCGAGTTTACAAAAAATTATGAAAAGTGGACAGTTGAAATGTAATTTGAAGCGATGAGATGAAAGTCAATAGACTGCTCTTTGATGGGTGTATATGGTTCTGGAAGAATGCATGGGGGAAAATGTGTGCAAGTGGTAAGCAACTGGCCTCACAGTGAAATACGAAAACAAAAGTAGAAATTAATGGTTCAATACTTCACCACTGGATCCCTTTATAGTTGGGTTACCACAGGGCTCAGTATATGGGCCCCTAGTCCTCTTTTAATATTGTTCATAAAATAATCCACATGGAATGCACAGTAGAATATCGATCTTTCAGAAGCGATACTAAGCTCTGTAAAAGTAAAATCACCCACACAATAGAGGATAATGTGTTATTACAAAGGGATCTGGATAGGTATGGGGACCTGGCAGAGAAATGTGCAATGAGGTTTAACACTGATAAATGCAAAGATTATTTGCACATGGGGAGGGAAAAATCCCATTCACCATGATGTACATGTTATAATGCACAACAAAAAACACTAGGTGAAAGTGACATTGACAGGACTTGGGAATGCCCTGGTGGAACAGTAAAACTTAACTGTAAGACAGCCAGTGTCCATTGACAGCAGCTGCCAAGGTTCATAGGATCATAGCGTTTATTAAAAGGGGCATAGACATGCACATGGAGTGTAAAATTATTCTCCCATTATTACAAAGATCAGTGGTTTTAGGACCACACATAGGAATATTGTGTACAGTTGTGCGGGCACCAGAGCACAGGAAAACAGTGGTATGAGCTTGAACAGGCACAAAGGCGGGCAACACAAAATAATTAAAGAGGTACTGGGTGGTACTCCTAATACCCAGGCAAAGATTAGCAAGGGAGGTTAGGGTTATTTAGTCTTAAGAGAAAAGATGACTTTCGGGGGGGACCATAATAAATTGTTTAAATATATTAAAGGCCAATATAGAGATCGATCCCTCTCCTCGCTAAAGATTTTCTCTTTATACCCAGGACTGTAGCAAGATGGGGCCATCCTCAAACGTCTTGAGGGAAAGAGAAAGCGTTTTCTCTACATAAACATAGAAAGGGATTATTTACTGTTAGGAACGGTGAGACTGTGGATGCCCTCTCTCGCCAGAGAAATTGTCAAATGGTGAATTTCACTCTATCAGAGTTCAAGAAGGGCTTGAATGATTTACTGGACGCACGTGAGTAACAAGATATAGTTGTACTAGTAGTCGGAGAGGGTTCTTTAGATCCCGGGATATTCTTCTGATTAGACAGATTGGATTTGGGAAAGGAATTTGTTCCTAACATCAGGACACAAATCTTGAACTTTCTAACCTCATGGGGGTCACTTTTGCCCTTCCTCTGGATCACACTTATTAACACTATTAGTCAATCAGACACTTTAGCAAAATGGTGCTGAACTGGAGAGGACGGTAATAGTCTATTTTTCTTCGGCCCTGACAAACTATGTAACTATGTAATCCATGGGAAAATGGAGGCTAGATGTTTGAGAACAAAATGAAGAAAGTTCTGTGCGGAAGCCTAAATTATATGGGTATGTTTCACAGCCAGAAGGCATGGTGTATTAACTGATACACATGGATTAGATGTGATCCTCACTGCTGAGCTATATGTGAGGATCCTACAAAGATGGGTCTTACTCCTTAACACTCAAGTACTAATGGGTATAAGTGTATTTCCATAGACAATGCCCGAAAATATATGTCAGATTCACAGTGACGAGCAGACACAGATATCATTGACAATGAAGTAGAGTTGCTGGATTGGCTTTCACAGTCCCCAAACCGAAACCCACTCAAACATGTGTTGGTAGAATTGAAGAAAAACTGAATTAATACCAAGTGAGTTGACCAGTGTGCACCAACTTTAGGAATATGTAGATGAAACCTGGGACCAGATTACAGTTGAGATATGCTTGAATCTTTGGCAGTGTGGATTTACAAAATACTGACAAAATAATAAAACTTGAACTTTAGATTTTTAGGAGCAAAACATACACGATGCAGTTACATGACAAGAATCTTCATAACTAAGCATATGCTTAATAGTTGCAAGTCAAATTTATGTATCTGAAAGTCAAAAGTGCTGTATTGCGGTAGTTCAAGGGAAATATTCACCAAAATGGCCGGAGAGAAGTAGAAACAATATGGGAGAGGTTATGGTGGTAAGGTAATAAGAATAAATCAAGGCACTTTCAATTAAATGACCATAAGGCTATAAATAATAATATTTTAAGACTTAAAAACTCATTATGGGGTAACAGGGACTGAATTATGTATACAGTAGTATGGCTGATAATACAATTGTAAAAACTCATGATAGAAAAGTGTATATGAATATGTAGCCTGATCATAAAGTCAGAAACTGCAAGGGTAAATGGCCATGGCTATGTGTTAAAACAAGTAGCACTGTCCTTGATCTAAAATGCTACATGAACTACTTGCAAAACCTTAATGTCGACTACAAGGCGTATCTCTTAATAGTATCTTTATTACTTGTTCCAATCTACAAAAACTGTTGTTTTTATTATAATTTCATTATAATATTTACAAAATAACAAAACTGTAAGAAAATGTAATAATGTGAACTAAATAAAAGTGAACTACATAAAAACAAAACATGTCTTTTTAAATTCAACCCACTGACATCCAAAACAGTATATGGATTCATTGGGCTATGCATAATTAAAACAGAAAAACGCACAACTAAAAATGTAACTAATAGAAATCCAATATATGAAAAGTTGAGTAAGCCTTTTCATTGAATATTTGTTTGTTTACATGCAACACCGAAAATTGAATCCTAAAATTGCGTTGTCCGATTTGACAACAGGTATCTCATGTGGATTTTTTAGGTGTTGTTTTTTATTCTGCAAATTCAGTCATTAACAAGATGTCTCACTCATCTCTATGGGGTCTTGGATACAGATCAGAAATATAAATGTTTGAGATACTTTTTTTACCTAAAATATGGTGGAAGAATGAACATATTCCAGTTTGTTTGCAAAAATGGCGATTTTGTATTCCGTGTTATGCTTAATACACTAATTATGGTCCATATTAATAATTGAAGTGATTTTGTATTCCGACATCAAGAAAATCTGAGTGTTGTGGACTACAACTTGTTAATTTTTCATTGAGGTCTATGAGGTTCATTTTACAGGATGGATCGTAGGATTTGAAAATCCAAATCCACGCCAGAGACTGACTGGAAATACTTTCTGTGTAGATGCACCCTTAGGGTGCTTTCACATAGAGTGTGTTGGTGCGTTCTTTTTTGCAGAAATGCACAGCATTAATTGCTGTGTATTTCTGCAAATAAAAAAAAAAAACCATACACCC
Source organism: Phyllomedusa bahiana (assembly GCA_025379985.1). Taxonomy (NCBI): domain Eukaryota; kingdom Metazoa; phylum Chordata; class Amphibia; order Anura; family Hylidae; genus Phyllomedusa; species Phyllomedusa bahiana. Next base: position 18,682 of record JAODAL010047156.1, on the reverse strand, counting down.
AAACGCTCATTGTGAAAGCACCCATAGGATTTTATCCTTTGGATTTGTTATGGAAAAACTGCATCAGAATATCATATAGAACCACATATCGGTAAATCCCATATAAACAAGCAAGATCAGAAACGTGAGCAGGCGGACTGGTACACGGGAAATCAAGACCTTGAACTCATAACACTCTGAGAAGCTCCAAAAAACACACCCAACAGACTGGCATCGATGCCTAGGGGCGTCAACCACATATAGGACATCAACAGCGGCCGTCAATTAACGCAATTAAAGGCGCGCTGGCTCTTTAAAATCCGGCACCAGCCGTCGCGCTTGCGCGTGCCTTAGAGCATGGATATGCGCGCAGCGCGTCTGTACAGAGCTGGAGACACAGGAGAGCGTGGACTGGTAATACGGGGATTCCCGTGCAGGAGGGAGAAGGGACCACGGCTGCGGACACCGCAGCACCCTGCCGGACCCCGTGCGCGACTAGGGGGACTAGCCCGCGGCGAAGCTGCGGCGGACCAGCGCGCTCAGTGACCAACAAACTATGCTACATTTATTATTCTAAAAATAAATGCAGAGACCATAATAATTCATATTTAATCATCCAAAATATATACTAATCACTGTGAAAAATTCATAATAAATACATCACCTGACAAAACTTCATCTCTCTCAGTTCATAAAGAAATACATTGCATCTACCTCATGCAGCAATATAAATATCCAACAAAAATAATGTAAGAAATGTAGTTATGATAATAGCATACAAGGCAGATTAAGTGATACAAGGAAAATAAACCAAATGTGAGTGAGTAAAAATAGATATAAAATGTGATTGAGTGTTGGAATAAGCAACCACATGTGCATATAGCTTGCTGTCTATGCTAGCTTCTACTTAGACGGATTTATGACAAATTATAAATTTTCTATGAATTATTATTTGAATTCATGTGACTTGCTGATATTTAGTTCCAAATGATATTCTATACTCTGTTAATTTACCACTACAGTTTGTGATCTAGACTCAGTGAAATGATTGAGTGGTATTCATATAAGGTTATTCAAGGTTCATACAAGATTTTGTATCTATCGATCCATCCTTCTATCATTAACTATTTCATTTGTTTGACTGGGAGTGCATATGTCTTTATGTTTCCATTTTTGCAATACTGTATATGTTCAGTTTACCCATGGGCTGTGGCATTCCACGACAGCATTTTAGCAGTGCTATTTGCTATTTCGTAATCCAACTTATCTCTAAGTTGTGTGGGTTTCCTGTGGGTGTATCAGTTTACTCAAAAGATTGGTAAAAAAATAGTTGTCCATATTATTATATTTGGTTGCTTAATTTACATGAATATTTTAAGAAGATTAAAATAGACAAATCCCCAGGTCCAGATGGCATACAACCACTGTGCCATAAGAAGTTAAGATGATCGTCATAAATCAGGCCCCCTATTCCTAATATATTGTGGACTACATCTCTATAACGGGGGATCTGTCCAAAAGGAATGGCGGCATAAGTCAAATGTGTTGCCGAATATTGCAAAAACGGGGTCAAAAAGAGATCCAGGAGAACTATAAGGCCGGTAAGTTTGACCTCTGTTGTAGGTAAAATGTTTGAACCACACACTCTCAGAGATGCTATCTTGGAGTATCTCACTGAAAATAAATGTATAAACGACAAGTTCCAGCATGGGTTTATGAGGATCGGTCGCTGTCACAGACTAATCTCAACATAGCTTCTATAAGGAAGTCAGATGCTAAGACTGAGATCGGGTGAGGCACTGGATGTCATATATCTAGATTTTTTACAGCAATTGATTACGAGTGCCCACATAAACAGTTGGTAAGTAAAATGAGAATCTGCTTGGACTGAGGGGAAAATGTGGTGCAAGATGGAGGTAAGCATCTGGCTCACAGATATAAAACAACGGTAGTAATTACACGGTACATACTTCGACTGGGATTGCTAGTTACAGGTGGGGTAACACCAAGGGTCTAAGTATCTGGGCCCTATCCTCTTCATATATTTTCATTGACGCTCTACACAGATTGCACAGTATAATATCGATCTTTAGGCAGACGCTACTAAGCTCTGTAAAGTAATCAACACAATCAAGAGGATAATGTCTTTTTACAAAGGGATCTCGGATAAGTTGTGAGGCCTGGGCAGAGGAAATGGCCGAAGACAGGTTTAAACACAGAGATAAATGCAAGGTTATGCCCATGTGGAGGGAGAAAATATACATACATGCTACATGTCTAAATGAAAAATGCTGGTTAAAATTGACAAAGGAGAAGGACTTGGGAATCCTGGTGGACAGTTAAACATTAATTGTACTGCAGCCATTTGTCAGACATCAGCTGCGAAGGCAAATAGGCTCATGGGGTGGCATTAAAAGGGGCATAGCGAGGCAAACAAAACATGAATGAGAACATTCATTCTCCCATTATAACAAGTCACTGGTTAGGACCACACATGGAATATTGTGTACAGTTTTTGGGGGCACCAGTGCACAGAGCAAGACATCATACGTAGAGCTTAACAGGTATAAAGGCGGGCAACAAAAATAATAAAAGGACTGAAGTGTGACTACACGTATCCAGAAAGAATTAGCAAGATAGTGGTGTATTTAGTTTAGTAGAAAAGGACGGCTTCGGGGGGACATAATAAATAATGTGTTTGAAATACATCAAGTCCATATAGCGCAGAACTCACGCAAGATTTATTTTATACTCCAGGTGCTGTATCTAGAACAAGGGGGCATCCTCCTAACGTCTGAGAGAACGAAAGTTTACTACATAAACATGAGAAAGAAGGATTCTTTACTGATAAAGCAGTGAGACTGTGGCACAAACTCTCTGCCAAGAAGAACCTTGTCATGGTGAGAATTCACTACATAGGTTCAGAAAAGGGTTGATGCATTTCTGGAGCATAAATAATATATACACATTATAGTGTCTAGGATTCTGGAGAGAGGGCTACATAATTGATCCAGGGATTTTTCCGATGCCAGATTGCGGAGTCCGGGAAGGAATTTTTAACACCCTAAAATGCGAGGACAATTGGCTTCTACCTCATTGGGGTTTTTTGCCATCCATCTGGATCAACACCTTAGCACAACAGGCTGAACTGGATGCAACGACTCGTCTCTTCTTATCTGGCCTTGACAAACTCACATGAAACTATGAAACTATGAAACTATAGAGTAAAATGCAGACTGGATAAATTTTAACTTTCCAACCTGCAGCACAGTTTGTTATTCCTATAGTCTGATCCAACACATACAATATACTTACCAGTGAAACAGAAAAAAGTCCACAATTGGAAGTTGATACGTAATCTGAAGGACATGCTGGTTATTTTCTAGCAGCTGTACTGACAGAATGATGAAATGTTCAACCTTAAATATTCTTTTATGTCCTGCAATCCATATAGTGATTAAGACTTCTCTGTTATATGAATTGAAATGTGGTGGAAACATTTATATTGGTTACACCCAGGTAATTTATATGTAACAAAGTTGTGTCACATTAGAATTACATTGATCCTTTATCCACTCACTGTGTATGCTCTCATAATTTATTCCTCTAGTTATGCAGCATTTTTTCTCCATTGTCATGATCAATTTCATCAATCTATTACATTCTTCTTTTTCAACATGACAAATTGTAATATATCATTACGTTAAATGGCTTCTAAGCATTCTCAATGATTTCTGACATCAGATGTACATTTATGTCATCATTTCAGGAAGGGATTATAAAGCAGGTTCAATTAGCAAAGGATGGCTGTTATATACAGTCTTTTAACCCCTTTGGATGCCATGGTAAACTTGACTGTGACATTTAAAGGACTGAGAAAATAGTGCTGTGCACAAGATCTTGCGGAGCTCATGGGTTGACATGGCAGCCAGGGACCTAATGAAAGCATCCACGAATGCCATCTTACTACTTCTGAGGGAGGATGCAATAGACATAGTAAGAAATGCAGTATATTATTTGTTTTGGTTTTCTAATACAGAAAATGGTATTGTAACTGGTACAATTAAAAATAACCTAAAATAATAAATAATAATAAATAATCTTGGGCCAAATATATGAAAACTGTCTAGGTCTAAAACTCACTTTGTTGCCCATAGCATCCCATCAGATTACCCCTTTCATTTTTCCAGAGCACTATATGAAAATTAAAAGGGGTGCTCTAATTGGTTGCTATGGGCAACAAAGAGAGTTTTAGACCTAGTCAGTCTTCATACATGTGGTCCCTTGCATAAAACAAGCCCTCAGATGTCTGTGTAGATTTAAAAACAAAAGTTATTGCTCTTGGCAGATGGGAAGGAAAAAACTAATGCAAATATCAGGAAGGAGTTAAACAAGTAAATAAATATTCTTGCCAGATATATTTCTGTTTTGAATTTGCTTTACTTCAAAGATACAGCAGGTTATCTATCCTGCTTGTTCACATATTTTCCTAGGTTACCAACAAACAAACAAGATCTCTGGCATAGAACTTTAGTAACATGCACCTTTCACCATTCCCAAGCATTAAAGTGATTGCCAAGGAGTCCACTGCAGCGATGATACTGTTGTGATTCTGTGCTGGTCTCTTTAAAAGGCAAATCGCCTAAAAATGAGATCAAATTTACTTTAAATCACAGAAAAATGGCCTACCTATTGGTGCAAAGGCAGGTTAAAAAGCAATTCTATTACAGTACTGAGACGGTAATTGTTTAAATTGGCATTAAATGTATTTGGAAACATGATGACTGTGAATATGGTTGTTATGTTATATCTAGTAAACCGCTCATAAGAGGAGCCATCTTGAGAATTACAATTCAGTGCACTGTGGCCATGATTCCAAGGTTGTTTGCACTAGGATTCCAGGCTTGTGTATTCTACAGTCACAGCAGTGAGATACTCCTGTTAACAGCAGCATAACCGCCCACAGTTCTGTTCGCTGTAAGTACACTTACACGCACTTCTGGAATAAACTCGTCAGGGAGATTGTTCCAAAAAGATTTCTGTGGATATGGCTTGATCAAATCCTTTGGTCTCTTCATGTAATCCCAGTAAGACTCAATGCTGGGATCAAGGATTTGTGGGGAACAATTCAGGGGCATGGCCAGTATCCTAAAACACCCGGTGGGCCAAGCCCTCTGTGTTTTGTTTTGCTGAGTAGGGCTGGGTTCACACAGCTTGTTTCACGCCACATCGTGAACTACAACATGTGATTTTACAGAGAAAAAACATAGGTTCCTGTCACTAATTTTACTCATTTTCCACATACTGTTCATCACCTCAGCAGTCACTGTGTAATCAAAGTCAACGCTGACAAATTTACTTTTGGAAAAAGCACTGTCCTATGTATGATACTATAATACCTTATAAATAACACCTATACATAGAGCACATATAATGAAGCAGAATGAATGCAAATATGAATAAAAATTGTATCTAATGATAATTTAATGCATTACTTTAATGGTATACTTATAGTGCTATCTCTTTACCACCTGTCTTTTGGTATTCACTCAGTGAATTGAGTTTTTGCTAAATCAATCTGACTAGATGTGATTCTTGATCAACATATTTATTTTACCAAAGAACAGTTTATTTTACCTAAGAACAGTACACAACCCAACAGATAACAGGTCATCTTAGCCCGACATTTGAGTTTATACAAACATGAGATCTGTATTAAATGTAATTTGAGATTAATCACTATATGCTACAAAGCTGTCACCATATTCTAATAAGTAATAATGTGATCTATAGAATCTGATTGGTTTGATATGTATTGACCATATAGTTTTGGTATAGTTGCGATTGTGATTGGTTAAAGGTGTAGCCTCCCATATTAAGAGAAACACCTACACCCTATAAAAGCACTGTATTAATTAAATAAAGTTGTTCTGCTCTGATTGAACTGAACCCAGTGATCACTGTGACATTATTACCGATCATGGGCAGAATGAGAGTTTGATAGACAAGGAACAGATCTCTGTTTCATTTGGTGCTATGACTCGGATTATCTCAAGCAAGAGAAGACGGGTAAAATAGTTTGACATTTGGATGAAAGAACTGGATAACAGAGAGCTCTAAGGGTGAAATTTCCCCTCAAGGAATCCATTTTTTTCTCCCAGAGCTGTCTGAGGCCTTTCTCATCTTGTAGCAGATGTATTTTCTCCATTCTTCACGAATCACGATAAGTGTTGTGTTACATAGTTACATATTACATAGTTAGTACGGTTGAAAAAAGACATGTGTCCATCAAGTTCAACCAAGGGTGGGGGAAATGGGTGAAGGGAGAGAGACAAGGACATTATGTCAGCCTCACCACTGGTTAATTACCTTGAGACCCACAAGGCATGACCCAATCTGCTCCAGTGTAGACCATATCTCTGACCCCAGAGCCTCCACCAGCCACGATCCAGAATTTTACATGGCTACGTACGCATTAATATTCTTTAGTTCCAGGTAGGTATCTAAGCCTTTCTTGAAACTCTCTACAGTTCCTGCCGTGACCAGCTCCTCAGGTAGGCTATTCCACAGATTGTGGACACAGACAGTGTTGTTTTGTTGCTTAAAACGCTTTAAGTATTAATGCTGTGTTATGTTTAAGTTTAGAGTTATAAGTAGAGATGGCCGAATTTCTCAAAAAATCGGATTCGCCGAGTTATTTTTGACCCGAATTTATTTGCGCCGAATTGCGTTAAAAAACAGCTATTTCCTGGCTGCAGAGAGCCTGTAGGGTGTTATAGAACATTGTTTCATGCTCAAATATGCATATGGAGCGTAGTTTGGTCTTCATACAATGTTGTGTTTTAGTATGACATGCAGATGACAAGCACCGCTCTTAGAATCGCTTCACACTTCACTTCTCTGGGCAGTTACAGGGGCAAAACTGACCAAATAACTGAAGTGGGAACGCAGCCTGACAAGGTAATGTCAGCGCCAGCTGGAAAGAACTGAGCTGAGAGCTAAGGTCCTCCTATAATAATAACAATAATAATAATCTTTATTTATATAGCGCCAACATATTCCGCAGCACTTTACAATATAGAGGGTATAAGCACAGATAAACCAGACATTACATTATAAAAAAGCTACGTACAAATGAGACACGAGGTGTGAGGGTCCTGCTCGCAAGAGCTTACAATCTATTAGGGTGTATGTGTGAAACAAAGGGTGAGAAGTGATTGGTTTACAATGGTGCAGCCATATTACATAAATATGGGGTAGTATACATAAAAAAGTGGATGAACCTGTCATCGCAACCATTCATCTATATACAGATAAGTGCCTGCGGGTGGCAAAGTGCAGAAAGTGACGAATGTGTGACAGAATTTGGGGTGTTAACAATTAGGGATCTTGGTAGGCTTGTCTAAGAGAATGAATTTTCAGAGCGCACTTAAAACTGTGAGGGTTGTGAGTGTGCCTGATCCCATGGGGTAACAAAGAACGCAATAGTAGGTTCCGGAGCAGGCACAGGTCGCAGCACAGTAAGGGGACGTCACAGCAGGGGTCACACCACAAGGCCGCAGCTTCCGGTGTCATTTAGCGGTCGTGTGTGGACCACACACTATGTCATCCACTTTCTCCCAGATGACACCTGATAACCACGGCAAAGAGTCGGTACATCCGTAAGACACAACCTTTAGTTGGCATTGCCTGGGAGCAGGTCAGGGGCCTTCACCTGCCCTCAAGCCACCTCTGTCCTGTTCACTTCCCACAGCCAGAGAACTACTATGTGCTGTGGCCTCTGCACCACTATACAGTGAGGACGAACTATTTGAGGACAGTGGGCAGCAAAAAGGTGGGGAAGACATCCGCTGCTTCTTGCAGAAGCGGGCAAGTAGTATCAAGGAGAATGGCATGGGGGGTTATGTTGTGAGTGGTCAGGCTCTGTACAGTGACACCATTAAAGAGGACGGCGTTGACAGGCAAACACTAATCGATGTAGCCGATCGCACATGGGAGCTGGGTGAAGCAATCAAGGCTGGGACAAGGTATTCTGGTGCCCTAGTTAAACAATGCATAAAGTGCCCATCAAATGGAAAATTCAGCCCACTCCATGCCTCCTTGTGCCCCCTTTTCTGCCTATTATGAAGTGGCGCCCTAGGCGGTTGCCTACCTTCATCGTCCCGGCCTTGGAAGCAGGGGCTTCTTCATTCTCATCATCATCATCCGGAGAAGAGAGCGGCAGTTTGTGCATCAGGCAGTGGCGTAGCCGGCAAGTCGTTGGTGTGGCCGGGAGTCAGCAGGGTGGTAGCAGTGCGAGGGCGGGAGGCACACGGCTACGATTTAGACCACCTACTTTGCAAGTCCCAGACAGTAGCAGTGTAGAAGCTCACCGAGGCAGGGGCGGTAACAGTCAGTCAGTGCGGAGCATTAGTGGTAAAATCACCTACTCGGCGGTGTGGCAGTTTTTTGACATGACACCAAAGGAGGCGAACATGGCTTTAAGTAGAATCTGTAGGCAGAAAGTATGACCAGGGACCTAACTTTGGCATCACAGCCCTGCATCAACATGCAGCATCACCATACAGTGGCCTGGGAGAAACGTGTCTCAGATGTGGTGGTCCATCCTGTCACAGCAACAGCAGCAGCACCGAGTGGCACACCTCCCATTTCAGGCAGTCAAGGCTCCACCACCTCTGCCGAAGACAACTGCCTGTCTTTCACATCATCTACCGGTCTAGATGCTCCTGCTCTTCGACACTCATGTTGCCAGCAGTCGTTCTTCGAGACGATTGCCAAGAGACAGCAGTATGCCTGTAGCCATCCCTAAGTGCAGAAGCTGACCATGCTCCTGTCCAAGTTGGTGGTACTGTTGTCCCTCCCTTTTCAAGTGGTGGACTATGCACCGTTCAGAGAACTGGCCAGGAAACTTTGCAAGCACTTTAGACATTCCTACACCACCAAATACACCCTCATTGAGCTGAACAGAACAGAGAATTTATGAACAGGGCAAAACAGGGAGAAATCGATGAACAGGGCAAAACAGGGAGAAATCTATGAAAAGAGAAAGGCCATTAATGATTTCTTGATGATCCATGGGAACAGGAATCCACAGTGTAATTTTTATGTCAGTCAGTGGCAGCTCATGCGGGACACCTGCCGTTTGCACAGAATAATGTCATTCCACTGCTTCATGTCTTAGAACAGATGCTGCAAAATCTGTCTGGTCAGGGGACTGGAGACATGGTGACTACATCTAACGGCCACAGTCCAGTGGGGGCTGAATTGGAGGAGGAGGAAGACACTGGAGCACAAGAAGTGTCTGGCGAAATGAGTGTTTTTTTTATTCAGGTGACAGGAGAGGAGCAGGGGCAGCCAGAGGATTAGGAAGATGAGGCAGATAACCCAGGCACGCCGCGGCAATATACAGTGGAGACGGAGGCAGGGAGTCCCTCAGAGTCACTTGTGCAAAATGGCCTCCCTGCCATGCAGTTTTTTTGCCTGGCTAGTGACAGCTGGAATTGCCCACCATCGGGGCAGAAGGATGACTTCTGACCCCCTCCACCCCCCTTGGGAAAACCCTTTTTACTGTTTCCCAAAATGGGGGAATTTTTTAAACCTCCCAAGAGGGAGGAAAAACCCAAAAAGTACATAGAGTATTGTCATGGGGGCCCCGGCGGGCGCCGCCCCCATGCCCCCGGGGCCTTTTTCCCTCCCCGGGCCAGGGCCGCGGCTTGGGGGCTTTGGGGGGTCACCAGCGGGCCACTCCTTTCCCCACCCCGGCTCGTTTACCTGGCCCCGCTCGGGGAACGGCGCTCCGGGTCTGCCCCCGGACCGTCTTGTGCGCGCTGCCCCCCTACCCGCCAAATGGCGGGTTTTTAAAATTTTTAAAGGGGCCAGGGGGTGGGGGAAATTTTGGTTTTAAATTTCCGGGAACCCGTTTGGTCCTATAAAATGTACCCGGGGGGCCCCCGGCACCTTTTTGCCAGATTGGTTTGGTGGCTTAGTGAGAGTTTGGAGTGTCCTTGTGTCCGTATTGCTTATCTTTGTACCACCCCGTTCCCGCTACGTTTCCTGACCGGGCCTGTTTGCCGCCCCCCAAAACCGTCTTTGTCCGGTCCCGACCACGAACCTCTCCCGGCCTGCCCTGCCCTTCTGCCTGTTTCCTGACTAGGGCCTTTGGGTTTAAACGTTCTTTTCCCACGCATTTCCCCCCCGGGCCGCCAAGGAAAAGCAAGCCCGGGGGTAAAGGGGAAACGCCCCCTGGTACCTCAGCCCGCAGCAAGTTTCCATCCCCCCCCTTTGGGGCGGGCTCGGGTTTGGAAAACCGGGGGCAAAATTAAAGGGGTTTCCCTTTTTCCCCTGGCTGGCTTAAACTACCGATTGATTGGGTGGGTTCTAAGGGGACCCACCAAACCCTTTCACAGAAACAACCCTTCCCAATGGTTTTCCCCCCGGGGTTTCCCCTTCCGGGCCCCCAAAACTCCGGGAACTTTAAACGAGGGGCCTTTCGCCCAAAAAGAGTCACCCGAGGGAACCGGCTGGGCAAGCCATGTTTGCAAAAACCTTTGCGGAAACCCCTACCTCGCCCTGCGGCCGTTTTGCCTCTCACCTGCCCCCTTTTGCTCCTGCACCCCTTCGGGCTCCCCCCCTGCTCTGGCCCCGGGACCTTCTCCGGCACCCTTGCCGCCCCCCACTCGCAAATGATGGAGACCCCAAAAAAGTCAGAGGTTTAAATCACCCATGTTCTAAAACACATCGAAAATGTTTGGGGACTAAATTTTTTCCCACTGAGTGGGCTAAAGTCGCCTTCATTTTTTGGGCCCCTAACGGGCGAAGCTCTGGCCGGGGGCCCAAACCCGGGCTGTGGGACCGAGGAGAACCCGCTAACGGCTAATTTGGGGCAAGCCTTCCTCCGGGGGTTTTTCCGGGACTTTTTTGGGGGCCCCCGGGGGGGTTCGTAACCTCCTCAGCTGCCGCAGCACTGCCCCGGGAAACCCGTCGGGGGGCGATTTCCCACTGTGGGAAAACTACTCTTTTTGCATTTTTCCGCCCCCCTACCCTCGGAAAATAGACGGGAAAAAAAAGAGGCTTTTGGGTGGCTACTTTTTTTTGGGAAGGGCCCTTTCGGGACATTTTAAGGACGAGCTCGCGGTGGCGGACCTCCCTCCCTCTTTGGACGAACTGTTTTCGGTTACCCCACCGGGGGAATGTTTAATCCGTTTTGCCAAAAAGAAAAACCAGGAGCCCCGGGCCCCCAAACCCGGCGAGCCCAAACCCGGGTCCACCCCCGGGGCTACCCGGGGGTTTTGCCCCCCGTCTTCCAACGCCCTCCATTTCCCTTCCGCCAACGTTTTTTTAAAAAAGGGGACAACCCATGCAGGTTTGGAAAAGGGGCACATCTAAACCCATTGGGAACCGCTAGGAAGCGACGTCTCAGGCAGTTGGGGCTTCTACTGCGGGGGGTTTCCGCCCATTTCATTGGGGAGACTCCCCCGGGGGTCCCCCCCGGGGGGAAAATTCCGACCAAAAGGGCTCGGGGGAAAAGGAAAACCCAAAGGGGGGGTAGTGCGACCTGCCCCCCGTCTGACCATTTGGTTCTTTGGGGAAACCCTCCCCCGGACGGGCCCTTCCAAAACCAAAACCCCCCCTTCCTGGACCCCGGGATCCGCCGGTAACTTCATTACCCATTGCACGGGTGTCTCAGTACCACTTCCAGTGACCTCCCTGCAAAAACCTTGTTTTTGGGGGCCCCTCCCCCATTTGCGAATGCCTCAAGGATGCCATTCGGGGTTCTCCCGGGGGCGCCCCCATCTTGCAGATTGGGGCGTTACATCGGGAAATCTATGAAGTTTTTCTTAAATTCCCTTTCGATCCTCTTCTGAAAACCTCCGGGGCCCTCCCCTGGTTCCCAAGAGCATGCTCCCCCCCTTAATTGGAGAACACAGGCGAGTTTCCCTTCTTTTGGGGTCCGGCCTGCCCATTTCACGATGCCTTGGGCAGCCCCCCCCGGGTTTTCCCTTGATTCCCTTTTCCCCCAAACCTACGAATTTCCCCTGCCGGGGGTCTCCCCTGCTCCTTACCAGGGCCCTTTGCGAGGGTTTTCTCCAAAAAAAACGGGCCCCGAATTTTTTTCCTCTGCCCCGGGCCCTTCGATTCCCCCAATTGGGAACTGCACCCTGGTACTACTCCCCCTTTTGGGAGGGCAAGGTTTACCCGTTTTCCGTCCGGGGGACAAAGGCAAAAGACCGACTATACCAAAAGAAAAAACCTACGAAAAGGCCCTTCATAATAAGTTCCCACCCCTTTGGGGGGGGGGGCCCCCGGGGATTCTTCCCTTTTCTTTCGAGAAGAAAGAGGGGGACCTTTCGGCCCTTTTTTCGTTTAAACCTTTGGCCTAAAAACCAAAATAACATCAAGAACCCGGTCCCCCCCTTGCCTTTGTTTCTCCGGCTTTTTAAAAACCCGCCTAGGGGGGTGGGGGCCAAAAACCTTTTCTAAATTGGATCTCCGTGGAGCCTCCCAATCTGATTCCCCATTTAAAAGGGGGGTTAAACGAGTGGAAAAACACCTTTAACCCCCGGGTAAATGGCCATTTCCCGAATATTTTTTCATGCCTTTTGGGTTCTCTGTAATGTTCCGGCGGGTTTTTCCAAAATTTTGGGGAATGAGATCTTTCCGGGACCTTTTAAAACGTTTGGGGTTAAATTTTTCTATCTGGATGACTTTTTCTCTTTCTTTTTCCCAGCCCTGGAGGACCCAAACCTCACCAAACCGTCCGCCAGGTGCTCGGGAAGGTATCCCGGAGTCACCAATTTTTTTGGGGGCCAAGCTGGGAAAAAAGTGCCCCGTTTAAAACGCACCTTTTTTGGCCCTTTTTGGGGTTTACATCTTTTGTCAGATAAGGGCTTCAGTTGGACCCCCCCCCAAGTTCTCAGCAGTCCCCCAAATCGGCCCCCCGCCCAAGGGGGCCCTTTGGGGGCCCCATTCAGCGTTTTGTAGGTTTTGGCCAACTATTATGGGCAATTTATTCCTCAGTTCTCATTCTTTTTGGTGGCACCTTGGGGTTCCCCCCTCCCAAAAAGGTTTTGCCGACCCCAAATCCTGGCCTCCCGAGGCCCCCCCCAAAGAGGCGTTTAAAAAACCGCATTCGCTTCCCCCGCTTCCTGTTCTCCTCGCCCGGGAAACCCTTTCAGCGCCCTTTGTTTTAGAAAGTCACGCCCCCCTCATTTTTGGTGCCGGCCCCGGGGTTCTTCTTCAAAGACCCCCTTGGGGAAAAAGTTGCAAACTTGTGGGTTTTTTCTCCAAGACCTTAAACCCCACCCTGACGAAAACTAAAAACCTTTTGGGGACCGGGGAAACCCCTTTCCCATTAAAATTGGCCCTAGAAAAGAATGGAGTCACCTGGGGGGAAAGGGGCTCTCCACCCATCAAAGTTTTAAACACGGAACACAAAACCCCTTTCTCAATCTCAATCTTCCCCAGCGCTTGAATCCGCGAAAAAGGGGGCCGGGTTTGGTTTCGCTTTTTCTTCGCATCGTTTTTAATTTTTCCTACATTTTTCCAAACCCCCCCTAAAAAAAACCGTCAGGGCCCAGAAGTTTCTCCCCGGGATCCTCTGATACTTTGGGTTTGGGAAAGCCGCCCCTCACAGCAATTATTCCCCCGGGGGGAAGGGCCCTTTTTGGGCTGCTGCCCGGGAAAACCTTCTACAGGTACCTTCCGGAAAAGGGACCCCCGTCCACCCTTGTTTTTGGGGGTTTCAGAACCCTTTAAATGGGGACATTCGCCCCAAACTGCGGGCCCAATCCGGGGGTTTCACAAGTCCCTTTACAACTCATCTCCAGATACAAAACTTGGGGGGGCCCAACTTCACCCAAACATTCGGGGACTTTTCTTGCCTTTTCCTTTCTTGTGCCCCGAAAAACAAGGTCCCTCGCCTCGGGCCCCCGGGGGTTCATTTCTCCCCCTTTTCCCGTGCCGGGAGGGGCCGTGGCCCCAAAATTGCAATGGCCCTTTGTCACGGCCCTTTCCCGGGCCCTTTAAATCCCGGGAAACCCAGGGTCTTTTGGGGGGTGGGGGTTTGGGACGGGTTTTCCCAAAAAAGGGGCTAAATTTTGTCCCCTTGCCCGGGGTTAAACCCTCGCACCCCAGCTAGCCCGTCTTTTTCCCCCAATTTTCTTTGGGTTTACTTTGGGGCCCCCCTCGCCCATCCCTCTTAAAAGGGGGAAGTCCGGGTTTGTGCCCTAAGTTCGGGGCGGGCTTTTTTTTTGTACTCATTTTAAGGGGTTTCCCGGGACTTTTCATCTTCGTCCCCAACCCCCCAAACCAAGGGGCAGGTGGGGGGCCCAACCAAATCTTTAGGCGTTTATCTGCGAAATTTTGGGGTCCTGCCCCCAAGATAAATTGGTTTAAACCCTTCTCCCCTGGGGGGAAATTCTTTTAAAATTTCCCTAGACTCGGATTTTCTGCTAAACCGGCCCCCCTTTTTTTATTGTGTTTGGGTTTCTACACCCCCGGCCCCCCCTCTCCCCCTAGCCGTTTCGTGTCCCCTTTCCCTTGCCATGGAGGGCCCAATTTACGAGACATAAAAGTCATTTCGGGCAGGTCAAATTTTGGGTCAGGCCCGGGTTTTCAGGTTTCCCCTCCCCGGTACTAAAGTTCAGGCCGTTAGGCCCCCGGGGACCCCCCCCTAAAATTTAAGGCCCTGGTGATGGGGTTTGGCTATGGGCCAGAAACATTCTTTTTTAAAAGGTTCCCAGCAAAAAAATTTTTGGGCCCCCAAAATTTGGGCCCTTTTGTGGTATTGCTCAGTTTTAACCCGGGTTTCCTACAAGCTCCACTTGCCACCCACTCTCCCGTTTTCCCGAACGCCTTCCCCAATGTCTCGCCCCTCAAGCCTTTTTGGGGGCTGAATCCCTTTTCCCTTTCCCCGTGGTTTCTGTCCCCGCTTCCCCCTTTGGGGCCCGAATGGGATGACATCTTTGAGGTCAAGGGGGGCCCGGAGGCCCAAGAAGACAGTGGGGGGGGGAAGCGGTTTTTTTTTCTCATCGCGGGAAAGGGGGTTCGGGCCGGGGGGGGGCGTTCGGGGGGGGCCGGGGGAAAGGCAATCTTTTCCCCAGATCTCCTTGGTTTAAGGTTCAAAAAAAAAGGGGGGGGAAAGGACCTAAGGGGGGGGGGGGTTACTTTTTAGGGGCCCGGCCCGCGGGGAAACCGCTGCCCCTGGGGGCCTTTTTTCCCTGCCTGCCAGGGCCGGGGGGCCGGGGGGAAATCGGGGTTTCCCCCCGGGGGCCCACCCTGGGTCCCCAGGGGCCGGCTCGTTTCCCTTTTGGCCCCGCCCGGTGAACGGCCGCCCCTTTCTTTTCCCCCCCGTCGGTGCGCATGCGCCGCCCCCTAGGCCAGCGCGCGGCTTTTTTTAAATTTTAAAAGGGCCCAGTTTCCCGGAAATTGGTTAAAATTGGGCCGGGCGCGGCCCCTATATAATGAAATCCCCCCCGGAAACCTTTTCCAGATTTTTTTGGTGTGCTTAGTGTGGATTTGGAAAATTTGCCCTTTGGGTGCCCTGTATTGCTTATCTGTGTCCCAATTTCCGTTCCCTACGTTTCCTGCCCTTTGGGCCTGTTTCCCCGCCTTCCCCTTGCCCGTCGTCCGCCCTCCGACCCCCAAAACCCCTTTCTGCCGCCTCCCCTGAACCTTCTCCCCTTGTTCCGGGACAAAGCCTTTTGGATTACAAACCCCTTTTACCACGCAGTACCCCGGGCCGGCCTCCCCCTTTCAAAGAAAGGGTAAACCGGTCAGGGGGTAAAAGGGGACCGGGTTTAGCCTCACCCGGCCGCAAATAAGTCCACCCCCGCTTTGCGGGGGGCTCGGGGGAAAACCGGGGGGCTACTTAGTTTTCCGGGGTTCCCTGGCTTGGTTAACAACCTTTTGTTTTGCGGGGGGCCCCCAAACGGGATCCACCAAACCGTCAAAAGGCCATCCATGAAAGTCAGTTGGCTGTTTCCTATTGCGCCCATTTTTAAACCTCTAGCGGGGTTCCTTAAACCGGGGGGGGTTATTAAACCCCGCTCATTTTTTACCCTCCCACAGCTGTGTGGAGGGATGGGGTTTGTTAGGGGGGCAGTATTTAGCTCCGGATGGGCAAAAACCTGGGGTCGGGGAGTTGTTGTTTGGAGTTTGTTTTTTTTTTTCCCCCTTTCCTAGTTTTTAAAGGGTACCCCCCAGCAGCACACCTGGAGCAGCCCCTTTAAAACCCTGGTTTCCCTTTTGGCTACCTGCCCAGCCACTTTTTCTGAGGGCCCCCCAAACCCGCCTAAATTCCCCAAAATTTTGCTGCCCAGCCTGCTCCTTCAACCACCCACCATCTTTACCAGGGATTGGTATTGACACCTACCTCCTCACTCTTCACTGGGCTACTATGTAGCCTTCTGATGTTACTGCAACCTCACCACTCAGGTCTCCTCATGCTGCTGCTATCATGTCCAGGCTATGTCACCATGTCACTCTCTGGCTTGATGTTGCTGTTACTGCCACCTCCTCATTATGTCACCTAGCACCGCCACCTCGAAATTATGACATTGTGTCACTCTCCGGCCTGATGCTGCTGCTGCTGCTGTTGCTGCCGCCACCTCCACACTGTGTACTTTTGCCAGTCTGTGGCCTAATCATGCTGCTGCCACCTCCACAATCTGTCAGTTGCCACTCTATGGCCTACTCATGCTGCTGCCAACTGACCACTCTCTCAGTTGACCAACCTGTGGTTTTCTAATGCTGTTTCCACCCTCCACCACTCTATAATGTTGCCACTATGTTTGGTTTTCCCCTTCTTTTAATCTGTCACAAGGAATGAAAAGGATAAACACAACTGATTGTGTTTTCTGAGAAGCCGTAAGGCTAGTATGACATGGTCCTTTGTTTGTATCAGGATTTTCAGATGAGTAAGTAGCCAAAAGCAGGAGTGGATACAAAACACAGAACACATACAAATATTCCATTTACTTATTTTTGGGATCAACTCCTGTTTCTTTTTGGCATTAGCAATGATGGATTATTGACCAATTGAAAGCGGACACTGAAGGATCAAAGGAAGGGCAAAATGATTGCTGACGTCAATGCAAAATTACTGATGACACCCTGTCCACTCTTTGGCTCTATATGTATCAGCATTTAACAGAATCACCACAATAATTGAAAAAAATGTACTGTTTGCCACAGATAGCAATATTTCAAAAGACTGGAGTGGCTGGATTTGAGATGTATGTAGGGCTGAAATACACAAACACTGGATTTGACACAGAATTCTCCACAAAAAGGGAATAAATGAACTCTTGGCCACAGAATAAAATACCCCCAACGGTCTGAAGTTGATGGATTTCAGGCGTGTATGTGGCAGAAATACACACAACCTGTATTTGACTCAAATTCCCCCACAAAACAAGGGGAGAAATTAACCCTTGGTATAAAATACCCTACAGAATGAATGAGATGAAATTCAGGTGTATATGGGTCAAAAATACAGACACCCTGTATTTGATTCCAAATTACCCCACAATCGAGAGGTTAAATTAATCCTTGTGTATGAAATACCGTACAGAACAACCAGATGTAATTTAGGCATATATAGGACCAAAAAATACAGACACCCTGTATTTGATTCCAAATTACCCCACAATCAAGAAGTTAAATTAAGCCTTGTGTATGAAATATCGTACAGAAAAACCAGATGTAAATTAGGCGTATATAGAAACACAAAATACAGACACCCTGTATTTTAGTCCAAATTACAGCACAATCAAGAGGTTAAATTAAGCCTTGGGTATGAAATACCCTACAGAAAAAAACGATGTAAATTAGGCCTATAGGGGACCAAAAAATACAGACACCCTGTATTTTAGTCCAAATTACCCCACAATCAAAAGGTTAAATTAAGCCTTGGGTAGGAAATACCATACAGAACAACCAGATGTAAATCAGGCATATATAGGACTAAAAAATACAGACACCCTGTATGTTTGGCCAACTGACCGCAAAATAGAGAGGTTAAATTAAGCCTTGGGTATGAAATACCCTACTGAAAAACCAGATGTAAATTAGGCGTATATGGGACCAAAAAATACAGACACCCTGTATTTTAGTCCAAATTAATAATAATAATAATTATAATAATAATCTTTATTTATATAGCGCCAACATATTCCGCAGCACTTTACAAATTCAAGGGTAAACGTACAGACATTACACATTAAAAGTACTTACAAATGAGACACAAGGTGTGAGGGCCCTGCTCGTGAGAGCTTACAATCTATTTGGGTGTATGGGGGAAACATACGGTAAGAAGTGCCAAGTTTACAATGGTCCAGCCTTGTTTCATAAATAGGGGGTGGTTTACATAAAAAATGGATGAACCTGCCACCCAGACAATACATCTATATACAGATAAGTGCCTGTGAGTGCCCTAGTGTAGGGAGTGACAAATGTATGTGATAGCAGTTAGGGATATTGGTAGGCCAGGCTGAGGCTATGTCACCATGTCACTCTCTGGCTTGATGTTGCTGTTACTGCCACCTCCTCATTATGTCACCTAGCACCGCCACCTCGAAATTATGACATTGTGTCACTCTCCGGCCTGATGCTGCTGCTGCTGCTGTTGCTGCCGCCACCTCCACACTGTGTACTTTTGCCAGTCTGTGGCCTAATCATGCTGCTGCCACCTCCACAATCTGTC
>JAODAL010047155.1:0-30216 GCA_025379985.1 Phyllomedusa bahiana | reverse complement strand
CTGTGCCCTTGAGTGGCTGTTTTGAAGAGACCACACACTCCTGCTCTAGTGAGAGAACAAAAACACGTGCTGAACAGGAAAACTCGTTCTATGCAAAACGAGTTCTGTAATTTTACCAATGACAACCATACACATCACAGTCATGATTTTTGCACACCCGCTAAACCGCTCTTTTGCCTAAGCTTTTGCTCCCCGCCAAAATGACAGGAAGCGCCGAAAATGGTGCAATAGTAATAGTTTATCGCCGATTGTCACCTAAAATATCGCGTGTGGGAAATTTCCGATCCCCCTTAAAAAACGTGCCGATTTAAACTTTGTAAATTTTAATCACCATCCCTACTCAGTATATGAAAAAACAAATAAAAAAGAATAGATTATTTTTCCCTTATAGAATTTTTACTTATTCTAAAAACATTTAAGGGCCCTTTCCCTTTCAACAGTGTTGAATCTGCTGTTTTTTATGGTTTTGGAAAAGATTTCACGGAAAGGTCAAGAACCCCAAGAAATTTTCTATAACCCTCTAGGGGGATCTCACTTGCTGCTGATTTTTATTTCTACCTAAAAATAGTCCCCAATAGAACAGATAAAAACACAGATATAATTTTTTAAGAATTTGAGTAGGAAAAGTGAAAACAAAAACTATAGCAAAGGCAAGCCAGTTTATCCATGAGCAACAGGCAAAATATCAAGGCAGACAGCAAAAAAGACAAGGGCCATGTAAAAAGATTGGCAGAAAAAACCATCATTAGGCATCCCACTGTTTCACTATTGATGAGAACTTATTGCTAATCTGATAAAAATGGTAAAAAGGGAAATTAGTACTTAAACTGGCTTTTAGATAACCAAAGCCCCAGGTGAAGACTCTCAAAATTGCCCGGGGACAATGAACCTGGGATATTGTAATTTCAGTGGAGACAGGTGTAAAGGGCCACAGAGAACAAGAAGATGTAGGACTGGGGTCAAAAAATGATTTGTCCTATTTTAGAACATCATCAAATCGTCAATAAATTAAGGTGATTAGTCTCCAAAAATAAGCTTGGAATTAGAGTCTAAGGGCCACATGTATAAAAACTGTCTAGGTCTAAAACTCTCTTTGTTGCCCATACCAACCAATCAGAGCGACCCTTTCATTTTATATAGTGCTCTGGAAAAATGAAAGGGGAGCTCTGATTGGTTGCTATGGTCAACAAAGAAAGTTTTGAAATAGACAGTTTTCATACATGTGGCCCT
Organism: Phyllomedusa bahiana; assembly: GCA_025379985.1. Taxonomy (NCBI): domain Eukaryota; kingdom Metazoa; phylum Chordata; class Amphibia; order Anura; family Hylidae; genus Phyllomedusa; species Phyllomedusa bahiana. The sequence continues at coordinate 28,986 of JAODAL010047155.1, read as the reverse complement.
AAATTGTACTCTGTTGAAAGAATGTAAACGTATGGGATCTAGAAGGTAAGTTGTCCGAATATTTCATAATTTTTTTGTTTTCAACAATAGCGGTTCATTTTCTAAACCTACACTCCTGGCATAGTTTAGAGTTAAAATAATAACAAAGAAATTGAACTTTTCACTTCTGAAAATCATTGTCATAGAAATAAAAAAAGAAGCTGTACAAGACACAGTGACCCTCATGTATGAAAACTGTCTAGTTTCATTTTTTACGGCACTATATTAAATGAAAGGAGCACTTGCTATGGGCAACAAAGAAAGTCTTGGACTTAGTTTTCATACATGTCCCCCACTGTGTTCTGAACTTACATTCCTGAAAAGCCAACTACTCGACATTTTATCAAACTTTAATTTGGCAACAACACCCTCCAGGTCCCTAAACAGATTTTTCTGCCTATGGTTAAAAGGACACAGCATAGGATCAAGCTTGATTACAAACAAATAGAGAAATCATTTAACTCTTGAATTTAAACCACAGAGGGTTTTACACATCTCCAAAAACAAAAAACAAAACAAATTGTTATGGAAGCGCCAAGCAACTTCCCAGAATGGAATTGCCAGACAGGTAATAATCAAAACAAGCCCAAAATGATAACATAAACAAGGTCCACTCTGTTGTCTGAAATCAGACACTCTTTGGGAGGCAAAGTCTAAGGCCAACTCTTGCAGGATGGACTCAGCTGCAAAAGACCCATGTTCCTCCACTAGAGAGATGTAAGAAAACAAATGTCAATGGACTTACAGACAGGACAAACAAGGGAGGACAGGAGAAAATGCTGAACAAGAAGGATGACCAAACAAGCTGTGGTCAAGCAAGGAGAGTATCCAGTACCAAATCCAAAATCCAAAGGACTGTTAAGAAAGCAAACCAAGAGTCAAAAACCAGAAATTACTTATCAAACACAACAGAAATAGAGCAAAGAAACAGAAAGAGAAACACAAGCAATGAAGTACAGAAACGCAGGGTTTAAATACCCTGGGCGACATGTGTGAATCTCGCCACGTCGGAGCGCATGTTTCCACCAGTTTTCCGGCGAAATTTGTGCCTGATTTATGTCGGTGCCGGGTGGGCTCATACATACCATGTAAAGTCCGCCGCGCCTCATCAGTGTGTGGGGCGCAGTGCGGGACTTAGGCGCAGTGCAGGACGGTGCCTAAGATTCGCCGCCCAACGTAGTGCGATCATACATGCGGTGTAAAGTCCGCCGCGCCTCATCTGTGTGTGGGGTGCAGTGCAGGGACTTAGGCGCAGTGCGGTGCTGCGCCTAATATTTGCAGTCCGAGGAGGTGCGCTCATACATGCGGTGAAAAGTTCACCGCGCCTCACCAGTGTGTGGGGCGCAGTGCGGGACCTAGGCGCAGTGCGGGACTGCGCCTAACATGTATTCCGATTCGAGACAGGCTGGAAAACAGCAAGAAATCATTAAACATGTCCGTGCGGCATGGAGTATGAATCAAAAAAATCGCCTTTTTTGGGTGAAAAAATTCTCGAAAAAGGGGTTAAACCCTACTAAAAAAATACATAGAAAAAAAACCCTTTCCCAAAAATCTAAAAACGGGCAACATGGGAATTTGGATATTGAAAATTCCCGGGGAAATTTAAAAGTAATTAAAAATTCTGTAAGTATTTCTTTGGGTTTGGCAAAAACCAGCCAATCAGAATAGGAGCAAAACAGTGAAACCTTTTAAAAAATTATGGAGAAGAAATTGCCCAATAAAAAATAAAAGGCAGGGGACATTTAAAAATGCATTTAAAAAATCGGGGAAAGTGCTGTTTTGGTTGAGTTTGAGGGCTTGGACCATGGGCCAATCAAAAATAGGAGGGACAGGGCCCCTTTTTAAAACTAGGGAAAAGTATTGGCCCAATCAAAATCAAAGGCGGGAAGTTAAAAATTCAGTAAAAATGCAGAAAGAGTTGATTGGTTTGAACTAATGGGGGTTGGGAAAACCCGGGCCCAAATAGAGCGCCAAGTTATTTTTCCCCTTTGTAGTCAAAGGGAGAGATGGGGGCACTAAAAATCTCTTTGTCGTAGGCGGGGAGTATTGAAAATTATTTTGGTTGAGCGATTTTTATGAAAAAAGTTAAAAATCGGCAAGGTTTTTTATGGTGTTTGAAATTTTGGGATAAGGGGATTTTTAAAGGGTTTAAAAATTTGGCATATCTATTAAGAATTTGCTTTTTCTGCGTTCCCTGTCATTTTGGGCCAGCAAATCAGATTACAGAATGAGAAAGGGTGGATGTGTTTTGGGGGACGTTTTAAATGGGATTGTGAAATGGTTGGTTTGGGGCGGGAAAAAATTAAACTTTGCCCCTCGTATTACATAAAACAGCGTTTCCTATTCACCCTTTAGTTTCTTCAGTTCCATAGGAATAGGACGTGTGTTTTCTCCCTGGGGCCCAAAAAGGGTCAGCAAAATTTTAGTCTTTTTTCTGCACGGGGAAAACCCTTTTCTTTTTAGCTGTGACCCTTTCCCAAATTTTTATTTTGATTAGAGATTTGAAGATTTTATGTAGTTAGCTGGGAAAATTTTTAAAAGCAGAATCAAAGCTGTAAAGCCCACGGGGGGGAGCGGGGGGGGGGGGGGGGGGCAAAACGAGACAAGCTCTATCTAAAAAGGAACACTGGATAAAGTTCCCCCAAGGTTTTTAAGTTTTGACTTTGCACTGCAATATCTTTTATTTTTCCCGTTTGCTATTGAAATTTTTCCCTCGATTTTGGGCAGCCTAAACCCCTTATTTTGGGGTTAAATCTTTTCTATTAAGTGCAGGGTCTCTTTTTTTAGGGGGCAAAAAATCCCTTTTATTATCAGTATAATTTCAGATGGTTTTTCATTTTAAATTTTTCCCAATTTCCCACCGTGTTGTATACCCACCTTGCAGTTAAATTACAACCCAGCAATTTTTGTATTTCGGGCCCCAGGTTTTTTGTTCCCAAAAATTGGTGTATCATAGAAAAAAAACGAAAAGTTTTTTTTGACTTTTCCCGCCCCCCAGCTTTGTTCTTGGGAGCAGCACCACGAAAATCTAAAAACGAAATTCTAAAAGCCCACCCAGGTGAATTGAAAGGTGCAAAAAATCCCTTTTTGTATTATAGAAAAACAAAACAGATACGTTTTTTTTGGGATTTTTGCGCACCCAGCTTTTTTTCATTGAGCAGAAACCCAGTAAATTTTAAAAAAAAAAAAAAAAAAAAAAAAAAAAAAAAAACAAAAAAAAAAAAAAAAAAAAAAAAAAAAAAAAAAATAAAAAAAAAAAAAAAAAAAAAAAAAAAAAAAAAAAAAAAAAAAAAAAAAAACCAAAAAAAAAAAAAAAAAAAAAAAAAAAAAAAAAAAAAAAAAAAAAAAAAAAACAAAAAAAAAAAAAAAAAAAAAAACAAAAATTTCTATAGTCCCCACAGGTGAATTAAAAGGTGAAAAAAATCCCGTGTATTATAAAAAAAACTTTAACAGATAGGGTTTTTTTTGACTTTTGCGCACCCAGCTTTGTTCTTTTGACGCAACCCAACTTTAAATTCTTAAAAAAAAAAAAATTCTTAGTACCACAGGTGAATTGAAAGGGGCCAAAAAATTTTCCCGTGTATTATCGAAACAAAACCCAGATAGTGTTTTTGACTTTTGCGCACCCGCTTTTTTAAATTGACGCGCACCCACGTAAATTTAAAAACCCAGCAATTTTTAGTCACCAAGGTAAATTTGAAAGGTCCCAAAAAATAGTGTATCATACAAAAAAACAAAAACAGTTTAGTGTTTTTTGCCCTTTTGCGCCCCCAGCTTTGTTCATTGACGCAGACCCACGAAATTGAACAAAAAAATTTTATAGTAAAACCAAGGTTGAATTGAATGGGCAAAAAATATTTGTATTTTGGGAAAAACATAACAGATAGGGGTTTTTTTTGGGACTTTTGGCCCCCGGTTTGTTCATTAAAGCGCATCCAGTTATTTTTAAACAGCAATTCTATAGTCCCCCACAGGTAAATTTGAAAGGTGAAAAAAAATTCCCTTGTATTTAAAAAAACCTAACGATAGGGGTTTTTTTGGATTTTGGCACCCGGGTTTTTTTCATTGACCAGATCCACGTAAATTTTAAAAAAAGCAATTCTTTTGGTCCCCAAACGGTTTAAAATTGAAGGTAAAAAAAATACCGTGTATTTTTGAAAAAAAAAACCAGATACGTTTTTTTGACTTTTCCCGCCCCCAGCTTTGTTCTTTGAGCTGCCCCCACGTAAATTTTTAAAAAACCCATTCTATAGTCACCAAGGTGAATTGAAAGGTGAAAAAAAAATCCCGTGTTTTTTTAAAAAAACCTTTAACAGTTTAAGGGTTTTTTTTGGACTTTTGCGCAACCAGCTTTGTTCATTGACGCAGCACCCAGAAAATTTTAAAAAACGCAATTCTTAGTCACCACAAGTGAATTAAAAAGGTTTGAAAAAAAATCCCGTGTATTTACGAAAAATAAAATAGTTTTTTTTTAAATTTTTGGCGCAAGCTTTGTTCATTGACGCAGAATCCATTTAAATCTTAAAAAGAAATTCTATAGTCCCCACAGGTGTTTTAAAAGGGGGCAAAAAATCCCGGGGTATTATACAAAAAACATAAAAAAGATACGGGGTTTTTTGCCCTTTTGGGCCCCCCAGCTTTGTTCATTGACGCGCACCCAATTAAATCTGAAAACAGAAAATTCTTTTAGTCACCCCGGGGGAATTAAAAGGGGTGAAAAAAAATACCGTTTTATTATACGAAAAACAAAAACAGAAAAGGGGTTTTTTGACTTTTGGCACCCAGCTTTGTTCTTGGGCCCCGCTCCCGAAAAATTTTAAAAACAGCAATTCTATATTACCAAGGTGAATTGAAAGGTGCAAAAAATACGTGAAATTTTTACGAAAAAAATAACGGGATAGTTTTTTTTGGGAATTTTGGGGCCCCGGCTTTGTTCATTGACGCAGTTCCAGAAAATTCTTAAAACACCCAATTCTATAGTCCCCAATGAATTGAAAGGTGAAAAAAATTTACCGTGTTTTATACGAAAAATAACAGTTTGTTTTTTTTTTCATTTTCCCCAGTCCAGATTTGTGATAGACATCTTGCAGTTAAATTTGAATACAGAATTTTTTTTTTGTTTTTTTTTGGGAGGGATTTGAGAATAGCTGTGATTTGCCGTCTTTTAAAAAGGGAGACTTTCCAAAAAATTTTCTCCAAATACTTCTAAAATTTTTTAGTTTTTGAACATGGAGCAAAATGAGGGGGTTTAAGCGAGCAAGGGGGGGGTTTGAAACCGGGGGGTAGAGGTCCGAGAAAAGGTGCCCCTTTTCCAGTGCTGGCGCCCAAACACGCATCCCAGGGATCGTCAGTTGAAAGGGCCCGCCCAGGCTGTCATCGTGGGCCCGGGGGGGGCCCCCCCCTTGTGAATCTAAGAAACAAAATTCCTTCCCTTTCTGTCCTTCAGGGGTTAATGAACCCTTGCTTTCTACCCGTTTTTCCCTTGGGTCCCCCCCGTCACGGCACAAATGTGTAAATCGGAATCATCGTGTCCAACATAAAGCACCCCAAATTTGTCCCCTCTTTTTTGTACCCCACTGTGGATAATCCATTGTTTGATGACCTCTTTGAGAAAAAAATGGGGGTTTGGGGGGTCGAAGGCATGTTAAAAGAAAAAAGAGGATTGATTTAGTTGCTATGACGCCTTTTTACTGATCCCATCAGAGGAGGTGGGGGAACCCGGGTTTTTAAAGGGGCAAAATTCCGGGCGGTCGGAACGCCTTGCGTCCCCCTTGTTGTACCCCGGAGCTTCTGGATGCAAAAAAAGAGGAGACCAAGTCCCCTGTTTTTTTTTTTGATGATGATGAGGGGAATTGCGTATCCACCCTGGCTTTTCCACGAATTTGTTGCGGGCTTAAACAGTGGCGAGGAGGAAGACGGGGGGTAGTGTCAATACGGGTCCCACCACAAAAAGGGGAGAGGGCGGTCGCAGAAAGGCCCGCTGTATGATTCCCCCGCCCGGTCGGGCCCCAAAACCCGCTTGTTATCGGGGGTTTCCCAAAAAGGCCCAAAGGACCTCTCAAGCGGGGCCCTTTTTGAGAACCCCTTGATTCACCCAGCGATTTTCATAGGGCCCCCTTTCCCGTAAAGCAAAAGGTAGAGGCAAAAACCCTTAAGGGGTTTAAAACCCCCAACCAACATGTCTAGTAACATGCAGCGAATGCAGAGTTGAAAGGGGGGGGGAACACGGGGCCCAAAAAAGGGCCCAGCCCGCCCCGGGGTTTCCAACCCTGTAACCCTCTGTCTCCGCCCCCCTTTCCTCTTTCGCCACCCCCAAAGGGGTTCCCTCAGCTGACCATGTCTTCAGGGGTCATGTTCGGGGATCGCCTCGCTTCAGCCTTCCCCGTCCCCCGGGGAGTACCCCGCCCCCCAGGGGAACCCTTTTCCTACCCCTTTTCCCCTTCCCTTTTTGAGCCTGCACCCCGTACGGGGGCCAGTTAGCGGCCGCCTTCTGTTTCAGGTTTAGGACCCAGAAGAACCTTTTTTTAACCCAAAACCCCCAAAACCCAAAAGCCTGAATTTTGGGATTCCCGGTTTTGGGCCCTTTGGAAATGTTGCTTTTCCGTCTGGTGGACACAGAGGGGGTTCCGCCACGTCATTCCCCTCGCCTCCCCCAATACCAGATCCCAAGCGCATTTCTTTGCCAGAAAAGCTGTCCTGCCCTTTGCCGCCGTGCCCTCTAAAATTTTTTAAGCGCGTTGGGCTTCTTGTGTCCCGGAAAAAAATTTCCCTCTCACCCGGAAAACCCTGGCTTTGTAAGCCGGCCCCAAAACCCCATTCTCTGTGACAGGTCACTGGGTGGCTGGGTTTGGGTGTCTTTGGGGGTGACGTTGGTTCAGGTCGGCGCCCCCTTTAAAAACCGCAAGGGGGGGTTTGGGGCATGGTCTTTCCCCAAGGTCCTTGGTGGCTTTCCCCTGCCAAAAAAACCAAAGGGCCCGGGTTTAAATTTTTCTGCCCTTGGGGGACCGTCCAAAACAGGTCGGAGGTGGGCGGCTTTGCAACGAAACGGCGCTTACTTTTTTGCAAAAAAACCTTGTGCCCGGGAAGGTGGGTGTGCGGGGTTTAAAAAGGGAAAATTTTGGGCCCCCCTTAAGGGTCGGGTTGGGGTTTGGGGAAAATTCCCCTTTCCCGGACATGTTTATTTAACCTTGTGTCCAGAAATTTTTTAAAAAAGTACCCCGGGTTTTGGACTGCCCGTGGGAAAAAGGCTCGAGGTCTGAGTTCGTACTTCCGCCCTTTTGCACCCGCTTCGTCCCCCCTGGTGCGTTGCAGCGGGCAGCTCGGCCTCCCGTCAAACCCTTTTCATTTTTGCCCTGGCAACACGTGGAATTCCCCCCCCACATGCTCCAGCGATTGTGGGGGGCGCCAATGCCCTTAGCAGTACCCAAGTGACAATGGGGTTTTTCAAGCAGCGGTGCGGACCTCGGGGTGTTGAGCAAACCCAGGGGTGGAGGCAGGGGGAAAGAAACTTTTGCACCTTTTTTGTCAGTTTTGGGGAAGCCAAACCAAAAAGGCAGTGGGACGGGTTTCCCCGTCAGCATGACCATTGTGGTGATTTTTGTTCTGGAAAGATCGGTTTGGGCACTCTGAAACTCTGGTCCCCCCGTGACGGGGAGGAGGGGGACACAGATGCAGACAGGAGCCCTTTTCTCCCTCAAAAACCCCAAGGGCCCCACCGTTTTCAATTTTTTTCGGGGCTTTTATTAGGGAGTGGTTTTAGGGTCCAGAAGTTTGTGCAAGGGGGGCCCCCAGCTCTCAGGGTGATCATTGAGGGAAGTCGGGCTGTGTTTAAGCTGTGCGGGGGGAAGCGGGGAGGGGAGGGGGGTTTTCCTAGGGCAACCCAAGTCCCTGCCTTGGAAATGGTTGGGTAAATTTTTAGGCAGATGAGGAAAATTTAGGTTTTTCTAGTGCCCCAACCCGGGCTTGGGAACCAAGGCTCCATCTTTTCCATGAGTGCTTTTGGGTGTCCAATTTCCCCCAGATCCCCGATTAAAGGGATCAAAATTTAAAAAAACAGTTAAATGGGTGGCCAACCCCCCTGGAAACCCCCAATTTCAAAAAAATCGGCACTTTTTCCCCCCACCCCCAAAAAGAGGTAAATGCAGGAATGGAGGGCCTTGCTGGGTTGATTAAATGGAGAAAATCTGTTGCGTCTGCTTCAAAGTTTTCAAATGTCTCGGGGGAACAACGCCAGCGACGTGGGCAGCGTTTGGTGCCCAAAAAAGCCATAGGGGGAGCAGCGGGGCAGCGCAGGCAAGGTGGGAGAAGCCTAAGGGTGCCTCTGGGAATCTTTTTTTACCACCTCACCCCAAAGATGCAATGCAGGCCCCAGATCCCAAACCCGGACCAGTTAAGAAACAGGTGCAGGGGTATCTGGTTCAACACCCATGTTTTTGAAGGGGTTTCCGGGGCCCCAAAAGAATTTGGGGGATCCAAAAAGGGGCGAATGGTGAGCTGGCTGCCACGCCATGAGGGGTTTCCCGCCCCCAAGCCAGCGTCCTTTTGGGGGACCTTGGGGGCGGAGGAGTCATTAAGGGCAAACGCATCCGGCTTTCCCCGATTTAAAGTGGAACGTTTTATTTCATCAAGATGATTTAGGCATGGGGTTCTGATGTTTTTTGGGCCCCCAAATTTCCCAGGCACCGGTTTTGTTTTCTGGTTACTTCAATTCCCCTCCCAAAAGGGAAAAGGTCCTCTTTAAAAATTATTTTTAAAAAAAGATCATTTCTTACTGCAAATTTTTATTTTCAATTCCCCAAAAGTTCATTTTTTCTGGTTTTGCTGTGAGGAGAAAAAAAAGACACCCAAAGTTTCATGCAAAACCCCTTTCCATTTTTTCTCCCTTTCCCTTTTAGAAATTTTTTTTCCCTTGTCAAAGGTTTTTGGGGGGCTTTTTGCTCACAATTTTTTTAAAAGTGGGAGAAAATTTATATTTTTAAATTTTTTGGGGTAAGGGGCTGTGGATATAGGGAATAATCATGGTCCCTTTGGAAAAAGAAAAGTGGGTTCTAAATGGCTTTCTCCTTCACCCAATTTTTTTAAAATTTGGGTGGGGAAATCATTTTTATAAATTTTTTTGGGCTGTGCTTTTTAAATGGGCAATACTACAGGTCCCATTTTAAAAAATTTTGGGTTTTTAAAAGAATTTTTTCTTCCAATTGTTTAAAAGTGGCTCATGGGTCATGTTTTTAATTTTTGGGGGCCCCCTTTTTTTTTTCTTTTGACATGCAGCTATTCTCAGGTCCGATTATAAAAAAAGTTGTTTCTTTCAGACATTTGTTCTTCACAAATTTTTCCCAAAATGGGGTCAAGGGGGCATGCTTTGAATTTTTAGAGGCATTTTTCTGTGGGAAAGCACTATACTACAGGGCCTATTTTAAAAATTTTTTGTTTTAAAAGACATTTTCTTTTTCCCCAATGGTCCCAAAAGTGGTTCAGGGTGTGGTGCTGTCAGAAAAAGGAAAAGGTTTGGACCTGCTAAGGAACCCAAAAAATTTTTGCAAAATGACTTGTTTTTGCAAGATCTTTTTAACATAGCTATCAATCCTTTTTTTGAGACAACCCCCTTTAATACAATTAAAAAAAAAGAAACCCAAAAACATGGTTTGGGGTTCCATTTCCCATTTAAAAAAAGTGTTTTTTTAGAATTAAAGTACTAAAAAAATTTCATGTACAAATTGTGTTTAAAAAAATTCCTTGGGAAATTTTACAAGGGGGGAAGGGGGAATTGGGCCAGAAAGTAGGGTTTTTTAAGGCAGGAGTTTTGGGGCACGGGAAGAGAACAAAGTTTCAAATGAAACCCCCCCCTGCACGTTTTGGGAAAAAGAGAAAAGAAAAGCCAAAATAAAAAGGGGACCCGGGTGTAACAGGAGCGTTTAAACCAAACCGTTTTCCAAGTTAAGCTCAATTGGGGGGACCTTTATCCGGGGGGGACAAGCGCTACCCCGGTATTGGGGTGTGTTTGGGAAGGCTGGAGTTCTCACCTTCCCCTTCCGCACTCTGCTTCGCCGACCCGTTTTCGTTGGGTGGTCATCAGGGATTTTTAAAACCCGCGTGTTAATAGATGGCGGAAAGCCCGGGCCCGGGGTTACCACACCCCCTGTAACTCCGGCCTTTGGGGGATGCCTTTGGCCCCCGTACGGGATAGTCAATGTCCCGTGGAAAAATAAAATGGTGGTTTAAAAACTCATTTTTCCCGGGACTTTTTAAATGTGGGGGTATGAAAATTTGGGGGCTCATTTTGTGGCCCAGGACAGGTATAGTCCCAAAGTCCCGTGAAATAAAATGGTGTTTAAAGGGCTCCTTTTTCCGGCACTTTTTAAATGTGGGGGTCTGGTTTTGGGGTCATGGGTTTTGGGCCCCGGAAGGTATAGTCAAAAGCCGTGAAAAAAAAAAATGGTGGTTTAAAGACTCCTTTTTTCCGGGACTTTTTAAAACTGGGGGTCATGGGAGGTTTTGGGGGGTCATGTGTGTTCCCCCGGACGGGGGTATTCAAAAGGGCCAGTTCAAGTAAGATGTGGTTAAAAATAACTGCCTTCTGGCCTTTTTTTAAATTTTTGGGGGGTTGGGAGGTTTAATGGTATGCTTTTGGGACAAAACAGGGGTAGTGAAAGGTGTGTGTTTTTTTTTTTGTGGCTTTTTTTTAACCTAAGTGTGTTGCCTGGGTGTAGCACGTATCCATTTGACTGGGTTTTGGATGTTAAAATTTCCCGCTTCTCCCGCCCCCGTTTGGGGGTAAGAATTTAAGGTGTTGTTGCTCCCCCCATAGACTTTTTGGTTTCGCTTTATAATCGACTGCTCCCCTATCGAAAAAAAACCCTTTTCCCATGGTGGCCCCACTATCGACTATGGCCCCATTTTCGATAGGGAAAGTAACGTTTTAAAACTTTAGTTTAAAAAAATCGGTTTTATTAAGTGTAAAAAATTTAAAATTTTAAAAAGGGCTGAAAACCCTTTATAAAAAAAATAAATTTAAATCACAAACAATGATTATGTCGCCGGGGAACCCGGGGGCTACAACGGGAAATTTGGATACAAGGTTTTCCGGGGAAAAACAGTAATTCAAATTCTTTGTCTTTTTCATTTGGTTTTGGCAGAAAAACCCAACCCAAACAGAATAGGAATGGCGGGATCATTATAACCTTTTGGAGAATATTGGGCCCAAACAAAAATTTTTAAAAAGGGGGCAGTTCAAAAAAACAGTAAAAATTTCCCGAAAAGAGCTGATTTGGTTTGAGCTAGGGGGGGCTTGGGGTATTTCCCCGGCCCTTTAGAGGGGCGGTATTGTTTCCCCGTTTTGTCTATGGCCAGATGGGGCAAGGGAAAACTCGGCTCCAGCCAAAGCGGATGAGTGTGGGTTTTAAAAAAAAAACATTTTTATTAGGTGTAAAAAAATTAAACTGAAAAAAAAGCTGAAATTTTTTATAAACATAAAACAATTTTTAAAAACCCTTTCAAAGTGTTTGCGCCGAGGGCGGCAATACTTCGGGAAATTTGGGTATAGAGAAAATTTCCGGGGGAAAAACAGAAAATTTTTTTCTGTAAGTGCGTTCATTGGTTGGCGAAACCCAAAAAATCAAAATAGGAGCGACAGTGAACTTATAAGCTAAAGGGGAAAGTTGGACCAAAAAAAAAAAGAAAGGCGGGCAGTTCAAAAATCAGTAAAAAAGGCAGGGGAAAAAAAGAGCTGATTGGTTGAGCCCAGGCGGCAGATATGAATCCACCAATCAGATGCAGTGCGTCTATTTTGAATGGAGAAAGAAGGGCGCGATAGAAAGGCGACCTAAAAGTTATTACTGTCTATGGGAAACATTCTAGTACTGTTATTGGTTGGGGGGAAGAGGGGCTCGTCCTGCTTAGCCAATCAGCGGCTGAGCTGGTTATCTCATAGAGTTCTATGGGGAAAAGAAATGCAGAGCGAGCTTTGTTTGTGATTGGCTAAGTTAAAAGAGGTGCGGTTATTTGGACCAATGGGAGAGCGAGCGACGCTCTTATGGGTTTTCTAATGCATTCTGTAATAAAACTGTACGTGCCCGAAATAAAATAATAATACTCCCGAAGTTGTACCGATGTGTATATAAAATGATCAATAATATGGGGGTAATGGGAAAAAAAAAATATTAATCAATAAATTCATTTTTATTTCTTTATTTTCGTTAGTCACTGATCAATCGTATGGGTGTAACGAAAATAAAGAAATAAAAATGAATTTATTGAATTAATATTTTTTTTTGGTTACCCCCATATTATTGATCAGTGGCTAACGAAAATAAAGAAATAAAAATGAATTTATTGAATTAATATTTTTCCAGTATCCAATTTCCTGATGTAGCGCCGTTCTAGATTTTTGGAAAGTGATTTTTTTATTTTTTTTTTATTTTTTTGAAGGTTTGAGCTCTTTTTCTGATAATGTTTTACACCTAATAAAGGCGATTTTTTTGGAATCATACTCAATGCCGCACGGAGCTGAGAGACGAGATATATGTTGCGATCTTCTATATGATTTCTCTCATGTTCCGTTCTCGCTTCACTTCGCCTCCGCCGGATCATTTAGACCAGAATCAACTAGATCTGCCTGTCGGAGCCGGCGAGCGCTGCAATGCGCCTCACTTTTTCGACCCGCGATCGTATATGCCTCGGAGTTTTCGAGCGTGCCGCGCTCCGCCTCGGAACGCCCACACCGTGCCCATTGCACGCCCCTTCATGCGAGGCGCATCTGAAAGTGGCGAACGCTGCGCCTAACATCGCATCCCTGCTTCCGACAGCGGATTCGGGCCAGTGAGGCGCAGGATACGCCAGAAAACAGGCGAAAAGCCCGTTCATACATGTCGCTCCCTGTCTCAGATTCATAGATTAGACCCAGGGGAAACTGATACAATTTCTGATCCAACCTCAGGCCGAGGCTAGGCAACAGGCATGATAGAGTCTTAAAAGGGCAACATACTCCTAACACAAAGAATTCTAGAAAAGCTATTCTGAATTTTACAATCCTAAACCCTAAGATGCACACATCGAAACCAAACATATTTCATGTATTTTTGACAAGCAATAAATATACCCACAATATATTGTAGACTGCCGATGATTAAGAACCTCTAACTTGCTTCTTTTTACCTTGTCCGACAGAGGAGATTCTAAATAGAATATCCAATGGGAAAAGCCTAGATCCAGATGGAGTCCCTATAAATAACTTCAAAAACCTTAAGTACATACACCTTCCAATCAGAGCGCCCCTTTCATTTTTCCAGAGCACTATATGAAATCAGAGGGGCACTCTGATTGGATGCTATGGGCAATAAAGTGATTTTTATATCTAGACAGTTTTCATACATGTTGGCTTTAAGCCTATATTACTAAACAATAGAAAGATTGGGAAGACCTAGAATGCTTTAGTGGTTACTACTCAATATCATTGCTAAATAAGAATTTAAATGGTGAGAGCGGCTTTTAGTCTTCCATCTTAGCTCCCTACTTATGACGTTTATTGGACCCAAGGTGGAAACATGGCATGACTAGAGTGACATAAGTGATATACCATAGTGTTCAAAGAAACCCAATATTTCTTTAGTAGAAGTACTATCAGAATATACAGCAAAGGCATTCAAAATTGTCAACTGATTTTACATGAACAAATATATAGAAAAATTTTGACTGGGGGGGCCTGCCAGGGATGGGAGCAGACATTCTGTGGCTGAATTCCCATCTGTAGCTCCATTCCATGGCTCATACAAACCTCCACAACTGACTGAAAGACCCCCTTACATTACCCTTTGAAGGGGGAGAAGAAAATCTCTGACCCGGTGCTAACCCGAGGTCTGGGTCTTTAGTGGTTCCTGAGTTACAAAGGACCATCATGCAAGCCCTCCCTGTCTCTCTGTCGTTACAGACCTGGCTGCATGACGTGTCTGAGAGGCCTTTGTTTAACATCTACTGGCTCGGGAGGCACCGCAGCTGACATCAGCCTTCTCTGATGTGCAAGTTACCTGCACCATCCCAGTGGAGTAGAGGAGAAATGGGACTCCCGTCAGGTACACTTCGCGCAGTGCCGGCACCCGATCAACTTCTCCTACGTCGGAGGAGTGGGCTCTCACCTCTACAAGCTCTTACCTTCCCAGTACTGCCGCTTACCTCATTACAGTCTGGATAACAGGCACTGTGAGTGACCTGACCCAAACCTGCAGGCTTCCCTTCAAGCAATTAATATCACTCATGTCCAGACTTTGTTCTCTTGGGGAGTAACTGATATAAAGTTGTTGCTACCAGGGCATTAACCCTCTAAGTGACTGACACTTACTATCTGCTTTCAGCTGAAGACTTGCAGCTCCTTTGCTTTTTCCCCTGCACACCTTTGGCTTTATAGCTGCATCACAATTTAGTGTGTCTCTCAAGCCACCCTCCATTGCGCCCACATTATTTTCTGGAACATCCTGCAGCATACCACTTCTGCCTTACAACTCCCAGCCAGAACTGTATCTACTTCCCTTGGCTTACATATTCCTCAATACTAAAATTTTCTATTGAAGAGGAGAGAGAGGAAAAAAATATCCAGTATCCTCTCTGGCCTTTCACAGAGGTGGCGCGATCTTTCTGTTTCGTACCGCTTGATGCACTGCTTTGTCTATACGGAATACGTGTTCCAGCAATTGGAGGTACTACACAAAAAAAATCCGAAGAATAAGCTTATTAAATTACCAGATTTATTTTCTTCATCTTCACGGACTAGCTCCACGTCTAGAAGGGAATTACAGTTCCCTCCCCTTTTTTCTCCTATCCCTAGATCTAGACCAGCAAAAGCCCTCTGTTTCTCTAACCACTCACTGTTGCATCTCTTCAACAATTATTCTCCTCCTTCCTTTCCTCTTTTCAATCCGACCTGAAGCAGATGATGAGAGAATTGAGATAAGACATACATTCCCTCACAGCTCACACTGACCACAATGAATATAAGATATCGAAGTTTGCAGCTTCTCACAACACTTTAATCCCTTAAGAACCCAGCCAGTTTTAGCCTTCCTGACACAGCCATATTTTTTCAATCTGATATGTGTCACTTTATGTGAGAATAACTTTTTAATGCTTTTACCTAGCCACGTGATTCAGAGACTGTTTTCTTGTGACACATTGTAATTTAAGTTAGTAAGAAATTTTGGTCCATAGGATTTTGAAAAATTTTTCATTTTCAAAGTTCTAAAATTTCTGCGTGCAAGACAGATAATTATTCACCACAAAATAGTTTATAACTAGCATCTACCATATGTCCACTGTAGGTTGGCATAATTTTTTTAATGTCTTTTTATTTTTTTTACAACACTAGGAGGCTTAGAAATTTAGTAGTCATTTCTCACATTTTCAAGAAAATTTGCAATATACATTTTTTAGGAACTAGTCCGGTTCTGATGTGGCTTTGAAGGGCCTGTATGGTAAATACCCCCATAAATCAATTCATCTAAGAAACTAGACCCCTTAAAGTATTTAAAACAGAATTTAGGAAATGTTTTCAATCCTTTAGGTATTTCATAGAATTAAAGCAAAGTGGAGGTGAAATTTCAAAATGTCACTTTTTTTTGCAGATTTTCAATTTTTATCCATTAATCACTGGAAAAAGGTAGATGTGACCAGGGAAATGCAGCTTAATATTGATTCCCCAAAATCTGCCATTTTCAGAGATGTCCCATATGTGGCCCTAGCTTGCTATTTGGCTCAACCACAAGCGTCAGAATAGGAGGAGCACCTACTGGACTTTGGGGTCTCATTTTCAATGCGATTTTATTTATGCGCCATTACAAGTTTGTGGACACCCTAAGGGGCTAAAACTTAATAAACTCCCCTAAAAGACCCCATATTGAAAACAACATCCTAGTCTGAGAGCCATAACATTATTATTTTTCTGTGTACGAAACTGTGTAAGGGCTTGTTTTTTGCAGAATGAGTTGGTGTTTTTATTGGTACCATTATGGGGTTCATATGACTCTTTGATTACTTTTTATGTAATCTTGGTATTTTATTTTATTTATTTTTTTACATCCATCAACGTGCGGTATAAATGACCTGCTAGCTTTACTCGATACAATTAACGTGATACCCAATTTGTACATTGTTTTATGTTTTACTGCATTTATACAATAAAAACACTTTTATTCAAACATGAAAACAAGTTTTTGCATCGCCACAGTCTGAGAGCCATAACTTTTTTACTTTTCTATGTACGGAGGTGAGTAGGGATTTGTTTTCTGTGGGAGGATTTGATGCTTTTATTGGGGGGAATAGACTTTTTGATCGCATTTAAATCCATTTTTTGGAAAGCAGCTTAAAGAGAATACTGCAATCCTAGTAGTGTTTTTTATTTTTAACAGCACTCACCATGCAGTATCCGTGACAAGTTAGTTTTGCTCCATGGGTCGATACGATTACTACGATACCCAAGTTATCTAGTTTTTCATGTTGAAGGGCTATAAAATAAGTGTTTTTATTGTGTAAAACAATATTTATGCATCACTGTCTTCTGATAGCCATAACTTTTTATTTTTCTGTATATTATTCCTTTGTATATGCTGGAGGATAAACAAAAATCACAATTATGTGACTATTCATTTATTTTTTTACAGCGTTCACTATGCGGGTAAATTAACATGACAGATTTATATGGCAGTTTGTTACACACACGGCGATACCAAATATGAGTACTTTATTTTTTTTTTTATCTTTTTTGGGGAGATTGGCATTTGTAAAGGGGAAAAGTGCGGTGTACGTGCTTGTATTTTATTTTTTGGTTTGTATTTTGTTGTTTTTCACTTTTTTATTTTACGTTTTCACATTATTATTTACATTTTCAACTTTTTTTTTAACTTTTCCCCTTAGGGAAAGTAATTTTTATAATAGAAATCCATACACAGCTTGTTGCTGTGTACTGGTCTCTATGGCATCTGTCAGGAAGGCATTCTATCCTTTCTGGGCTATCTGTTAGGAGACAGCCGCTGGCTGTTGTCGCTGACAGAGATGAAGGAGGAGATCGCTGCTCCTGTGTCTCGCTTAGTTATCGCGACCTAGCGGTCACAATAATTAATCACCCCCCTTGGAGTGATCTCTGGTCAGGGCCAATGCAGCCGGATTTCAGCTGTAATATATAGCTGACATACCGCAGTGATCGTGCGACCTCTGTTTTAGAGTTCGCACGATCTCCAGGACCTATGCATATATGCAGGTCCAGGTGCGTTAACCCCCAAACCACTTGGATGTATGCATATGTCCAAGGTCGTTAAGGGGTTAATTGATGTTTATGGTGTGTTGGAAGAGACCAAAGTCCTTGATTTGGAGGACAGGTCCAGACGTAACAACATCAGAGTCCGTGGTATTCCAGAGTCTATCTCTCCAGATCGTAACAGATCCAATCTTCCAATCCACTTCCAATCTTTACAACCTACAACAAAGTGAAGGTCTTCCCCCACCTCCTGATGATCAAGTCAATCTTTTTCAGAAGTCTATCTAACCAGACCTCAGCTAGTTGACTTAAATAAACCCTTCTCATTAGCGGAAATTCAAAAAGTAATCTGATTCACCAAAACAAATAAAGCTCCTGGACCTCATGGCCTTACTAAGGAGTATGTCAGCTCTTTTCAGATATTCTTTCCCCACATTTAACATCACTTTGCAATGAAATAGTCTCCAAAAAAGAACCATTTAAAGAACTACTTGCTGCAATTATAAGTATATAAAAACCTGGGAAAGCATTAGAACAACCCTAGAACTACAGGCTCATCTCACTTTTAAATACCGATATTAAGATATATGCAAAACTCATTGCCACCCAAATCAATTCGTTAATATCATTCCTAATCCACAAAAATCAAGTCAGTTTTGTACAAGACAGACACTACCAGATGCCTACTAGATATCATTCAAAATGCTGGCCCTTCTGTGTTTGATGTGGCTTTTCTATTCCTTGATGCAGAAAAATCCTTGGATAGGGTCAATTGGGCTTATAACTGCTCTGTTCTAATAAGATTAAGCATATCAGGCTTCCTCCTCAATTCAATTATGAACCTCTACTGTAAGGGATCCGTCAGGGGGCGACAAGAACTAGAACAGACAGCATTGAGGCCCTGTCACTGATCCAACCCCTGTCCCTGCCTTTTGGGGTGCCCGACTCATTATTAGGTCGGCCCAACCTGAAGACTGAGCACTAAACTGAATAGCGTGAAAACACAAGACCAGGACAAAACAAACAAAACACAATACAGGGATGGTCAAGATGCCAAGTCGGTAACTATCGGGAACGCGGTACAAGTCTGAAGGCAGAAGAATAAAGTGAAACAAGCAGAGTAAGAAAACCAGGGAGGCACAGAATAAAGAGGGCGAGTTATAGGGGCAGAAAACAGACCAATTTAACAGGAAAGGAGAAGAAGACAGAAGAACCCTTAAATTACTTCAGGAGAACTAAGGACAAAGGCAATAGGAGGAGAAAACGGAAGACCAGTTAGGAAGTAGAGCTGTCAATCACCAGGAGGCAAGGAGCCAGGTTAACCCGTGGAGTGCTGGATGATTCCTGGCCGGGCGCTCGGCCACGGAATCAATCAAATAGCAGGGAAGAAAACCCAGTTCTCCACCTAGTTGAAACACCCACAAATGTAGACATTATGTCAAAAACCACGGCTTACGTCGCAACGGCCATGGCCGGCGACCAGAACTCAACGCTGGGGTTCTTTCTGGCATGATCATGACATCTACATTTTCCTAATCAGCACAAGTTCTTACCTCAGGTTTTCTTTCTTCCCCGTTAAATATTTTTAATGGTGCACATCAGGGACGCCCTCTTTCCCCCTTAATCTTTGTTTTATGCATGTAACCTCTATCTCAGGCATCCTCAAACTACGGCCCTCCAGTTGTTGGAAAACTGCAACTCCCATCATGAATTTATATAATCTGAAACAGTGGGAATGATGGGAGTTGTAGTTTCCCAAAAGCTGAAGGGCTGCAGTTTGAGGATATCTGCTCTAGCTGAACATTTCAGGTCCAACCCCACTTGCAGATGAACCATGTTCATCAAAATTTAGTTTATATGCTGACGATGTGATGCTCATAACTAGAGATGGGCGAATTTCTCAAAAATTCGGTTCGCGAGCTTAGCCGAAAATTTTCTGTCAAAATTAGTTTTTGGTCCGAATTTACTTCGGGACGAAATTGCGTTAAAAAAACAGCTATTTCCAGGCTGACAAAGGCAAGTAGGGGTGCTGTGAACATTGGCCATGCATTAAATATGCAGAGGGAGCTTGGTTTGGTCTTTTACAATGCTGTGTTTAGTAATGACACGCACATGACTGCCGCCGCTCTTTGAATCAAGCTTCTCTCTAAAATTCCCCTGGAGAACTTTACGGGGGCAAAAACTGACCATATAAATGATGAGGGATTGCAGCTGATTAAGTCTTGGCAAAGCAGCTGGAAAAAATCAAGCTGAGGGCTAAGATCCTTACCATAAGCATTCAAAGAAACACCAGTAGTAGGTTACACGGTGCCGACCACAGATCGCCAGCCAGTAAGGGGAAGTCACAGCAAGAGTCACCCTGCGAGATCACAGCATCTCGGTGTTCATCTACCGGCATGTATTGACCAAACACTATGTCATACACTTTTCTTCCCAGATGGACATCTGACCAACCTCAGACTAAGAGTCGGTGGGTTTGTCACACACAACCCCTAGTTAGCATGGCCCTGGGAGAAGGTGAGGGGCTTTAACCTTCCTCAACCACCCCTGTCGCATTCAATTACAACAGCAGTGGAACTACTTATGTGTGGTGGCTTCTGCGCCACTTACCGTGAGGGACCAATATTTGATGACAGTGGGTAGCAAAGAGGTGGGGAAGATATTCGCTGCTTCCTTGCAAGAAGTGGGGCAAATTAGTGATGAGGAGAGTTGCCTGGGGGGTTATGGTACGAGCGGTCAAGCTTTGTACAGCGGACACCGTTGTGGAGGAACGGGCAGTGACAGGCAAACACTAATCGATGTAGCCGATCGCACCTGGGAGCCGGCGAGAAGCAGGCGGAAGCTGGGACAAGTTATTCTGGTTGCCCTAGTTAAACAGGGCATAAATTGCCTCTCAATACAGAAATTCAGTTCCACTCCGTGCCTCACTTGTGCACACCTTATTATCCCTGGGATGACCCAGTGGCGCCTACGGCGGTAGACTACCCTCGATTACCCATGTCCCGGCCCTGGAAGCAATACCGATATCTCTACTTTAAGTTTTAGGAGTCGAGAGGAGAGGGGCTTTGGACAAAACTAGGCAATTAGGGATCTTGGACAGTCGAGAGTTAATTTATGGGACGAGATGTAACGTTGGGTGTCATCAGCATACTGGTGTTTTGAAAGCCACTGCTGATGCTATCTGCTGACCCAGGACCAACAAGCTCGCTACCAGGGTTCATCCATTTTCTAGGGAGAAGAGAGCCAGCAGCTTGCGTGCTAGGACAGTGGCGCAGCCCGTAAGTTGGTATTGTGGCCGGGAGTCAGCTTGGGTGGCAGCAGTGCGAGGTTGGGAGCCAAACTCGGCCAAAAATTTAGGATCAGCCACATTTGCAGGTCCCGAAAGTAGTGGCACAGGGGCTCACTGGGTCAGTGGCCGGTAACAGTCAGTCAGTGCGGAGCTTACGGTGGTTAAAATAACCTACTCGGCGGTGCTGCCAGTTTTTTGACAAGACAACAGGAGAGGGTTGAACATTACTTATATGTAGACATCTGATGGGCAGATAGATGCGTGACCAGGGACCTTAATGTTGGAACACAGCCTGAATCATCATCATGCAGTGTCACATACGTGTTTTGATGTGCGTGGTCCATCCTTTCCCAACAGCGGTAGCACCAGAGGCACGCTCCCATTTCAAGCAGTAAAGGCTTTCACCACCTCTGCTGAAGGACAACTCACCTGTATATTTAAATCCTATACTGGTAAGTACTCCTGCTACCTTCGGCACATTGTGCCAGCAGGCAGTTCACCGAGAAGATTGCCAAGAGGACTGAAGCATGCGTCTTAGCCATCCCCAAAGTGCAGTAGCTGACCGCTGCTCCTGTACAAGTTGGTGGTTACTGCAGGTACTCCATTTTAAAGTGGTGAACTCTGCACCATTCAAAGAACTGGCCAGGAAACTTGGCATGTCACTTCAGACACCTGTAACGGCACACGGGTAGTGGCTCCTCTGGACCACCGCAAGGCGGTGGTAGCGGCCACGGCAGGGAGTGGGGGTATAAGTAGGTCGCGGTTTTCACCAGAGCCAGCCGCAAGCCAGAATGGACTTTCTGCAGCGGAGTCAATACCAGGTCGGCTACCCCTGGCGCGACTAGCTTGACGGTGCAGCCGAGACGCAGCGTGGTACAGAATCGTGAGATGAAAATCGTAGTCAATAAAGGTCAGGCCAACGGTCAGGGGCAGGCGGTGGAAATTCGAGGCTCAAAGTATGATAGCAGAAAGGTAGGGTACATGGGCAGACTGGAACTATTGAAAACAGGGGGATAATTGATGAAAGGAATAATATATATTAACCAGGAGGGAAATTTATGAACAGGGGGAAATTGATGAACAGGATATAAATTATATTAACAGGGGGAAATTGATGAAAACAAAGATAAATTTATTAAACAGGGGGGAAATTATTTGAACACTGAGAAATTGATGAACAAGAATAAATAAAATAAAAGGGGGAAAATAATGAACAGAGAAAGCCCATTAACACGGGAGGAAATGCTAAATCAGGTTGTTCAAGTCTTACAACCCATCTGAAGGCATTTCTAAAAAGGGCAAGGATAATTTTTGCATGCTAACTTAAGCCATTCTTTACACAACCAATCACACCCCTTTTCCCTTAAGCTGCAGGCAGCTCCACCGGCATCCCCAAACATAGGCTGATATGTGACAAATTTCCAAACGGATGGAATCTCCAGCCTCAATAACGTTGGGCATGACTCTAGGAAACAGAGAAAGGCCTATTAAATGTTTTATTGATGATCCCCAAGAGAACAGGAGTAATTCCCTGTGTTATTTTAATGTCGCCGGGGGCACTCATGAGTGCACACCGCCGTTTGCTCAGGCCCTTTCATCGGCCATGCGTTATTTGTCAGTCGCAGGACTACGGGTGAATAATGTATTTCCACTCGCTTCATGTTTTCATGGACAGCAGTAATGGAACCACTGGTCCACCGCAGCGTTTTTTTTTTTGCCAATAGCCATGACAGGGTGCGGGATATAAGGTAGGTCCGGTTTACACACAGAGCCATCCGCAAGCAGGATGGACTTGCTTAAAGGAGGGAGTCTACCACGGTAACTAACTGGCAGGCGACTAGCTTGCACTAGGGTTGGCAGCCGGGGGAGCTGCGGAGGTACCGAACCATAAGACGAAACTCGTAGTCAAAGGTCAGGCCAACAGGTCAGGGCAGGCGGCGGAGATTCGAGGTCAGGAAACTTAGCAAAAAGGTCAGGTACACGGGCAGACAGGAACTGATGAACAGGTGGAAATTGATGAACAGGAATAAATATATTTACAGGGGGAAATTGATGAACAGGGGGAAATTGATGAACAGGAATAAAAATATATATCAGGGGGAAATTATTGAATAGGGGTAAATTGATGAACAGGTAACAGGGGAGGGCCTCCCCTTTTACCACCGTTAACATGGAAGGGCCTCCTCTTTTTCCACCGTTAACATGGAAGGGCCTCCTTTTTTTCCACCGTTAACAGGGTAAGTGCTCCCCTTTTTCCACCGTTAACAGGGGAGGGCCTCCCCTATTTCCACCTTTAACAGGGGAGGGCCTCCCCTTTTTTTTTTTTCCCACCATTATCAGAGGGAGGGCCTCCCTCTTTTTCCACCGGTAACAGCGGGAGGGCCTCCCATTCTCCACCGTTAACAGGGGGGGCCTCCCCTTTTTCATACAAAGCCAGTTTTGCTGCATTTACTTTTGCTTCTTTTTTTGTTCTGTCCCATTCCAGTTTTGTTACTGAATTCATCCCAACAATGGCACAGAATGCTAAATAAGCACTTAAAACATTCCCTGTAGTTATGGTTCTCCTTCCAGTTCAAGTTCCATATGCTGCATTTGATCAAAACTGGTGTAATGCAGATACTGGCCCCGGATTTAACACAACGTTTATACTTCATTTAGTGTTTATTGGGTCACTGCTGTCCCTCCTCAACAGTATTTGGTATGCAGAGGCCTACAGCTCGCGAAAAACCTCCCATGCCACTCTCCACATCAATACTGCAAGAAGCAAGGGCGGTGACTGCCCCACCTCTTCGTTGCCAAGTAGCTGCTGACTGTCTCAAATTGTTCGTCCATCGCTGATATTGTAGCGCTAGAGCCCTGACCACATTGTAGATCTCTGGCTGAGGGAAACCCGACGGGACTGTGGCGGGTTGAGGGACAGGTGAGGGCCGCATCGACCCGCTCCCGGGCCATGGCCCAACTAAGGGTTGTGTCGAACGTTCCCACTGATCTTGGATGGTGGTTGTCAGATGTCCATCTGGGAGGAAAGTGGATGACCTAGTCATAACTAATCAAGAAACCATTGGTTTGTGAATAACACACCGGCAAACTAGATGACACTGAGTGAACCCCTTGCTGCGACATCCAATTTGTTGTTGCTGTGCACCTGTGCTGCCTCCCAGGGAAATGTTTGTGCCACTGCCACTCGCCATGTGAAGTGGCCTGCCAATCTATCTGTCTGACATACTGTTGTTCCTAATAATGTACAGACTCTGTTTAATTGAAGTATATGTATATGATAAATACCACACTCTCGTAATTGAATCCAAATGCTACCCTAACAAAGCTGGGTTAACCCTTTGATATAAAATGCGCTCCACAAATGGCAGGTAAATTTGCTACTTGTATGTGTTGTTTAAAAACACTGTGTTATTTTACTGAATATAAATAAACCACAAACTGGAATTTAATTAACACTTCGGATATGAATTATGCTACATTCAAAATTCTTCTTTGGGCGTTGAAAAACAAACGTTTCTTCTTACTGAATAAACTGCAGAAAAATACTTATTTAAAACCCTTGGATGTAAATTGCGCAAAAGGAAATGTGATTTGCCAAAAATTACAATTTTGTAACGTGTTAAAACAACCGTTGTATTTTACGGAGCACAGCCAGCAGAAAACTTGTAAAATTAACCTTCGGATATCGAAAAATGCTACATGGCACTATTTTTCTTCTTTGGCCTTGAAAAACTCTGTTTCTTTTTAGTGACCACAACAGCAGAAAAAATTAACTTAATTAAACCCCTGGATCCTAAATTGGCGGAAAAAGAAATGAGCAGCCAAAAATTAAGTGGTATTTGATGTTAAAAAAGGTGTTTTCTTTATCTGAATACAAAACGAGCAACAGGTTAGATAATCCTTGGATATTCAAGTGCGTCAAGAAATGAGGCAGATAGATTAAAAATGTTTATCGCAGCTGAATTGGGCGACACTGGACTTCAATTCCAATACCCCACAAAATCAAAAATAGAACTGTAAAGAGAAGCATGTCTATGAGACAAGCTGTGCTCCCACAACATAAAATCACTGTATAAAAGTTAGTTCTTTAGTATGAGATATCAACAGCAGCAGCATCAGCAGCTTCACAGCACAGTGAGAGCGGTGTGAACTGCCAGTGTAGCGCCCAGACTTATATAGTGCGGTGATGTCACAGAATCCCGCTGGTCTCTGATTGGCTTTCATCTCTGCACTTGTCATTTTGGGCTTACTCCTTTCTTCCTCCCCAGACTTCTTTGCCCCATGTACGCCATGTGCTCGCAGCCATTTTATCAATTATAAAACACCGCTTCATTCCCGCGAATCACCCCAAACTTCGACTTTGTTCAGAATCAAAGTTTTCCTGAAATTCTAAAGAATTCCACTTCGTTAGAATCAATTCGCCCATATCTGCTCATAACTACCAATCCCTCTTCTTTGATTTAAAAAAATTCTTAAAACTTTAGACCTTTTTTCTACTCTTTCCTTTTACAATTTGAATAGATCCAAATCAGTTTTAGTCCCTGTGAAAAACATGTTAACTCAAAAATTGAATTTAAGCGCTTTTGGCTTTAAGGTGGTGAAATGCCATGTTGAAGTATTTGTAATTTATGGTTTCTACCTATGCCCTTTCATCATTCAGTATACTACTATCAAGCATAAAACAACTTTCTATGATGTGCAGGACCCTGGGATGAAAACTAGGGAGACTTGTCAATGATCGGGTTTTTTCAACCCTATTTCTGGGTAATGAGCCATATAGTTAGCAGTCTACAATGTCTAATGCGCCTAATGAATGTGTTAGGCACATTGTTCTTAAGACTTGACACTTTCTAATGCGCCACAATCGTAATATTAGACACCAATATGAATGTGGTTCAGCAAAACTAGGAGATTACTGCTCGAACAGAGAAACCTATTTCATTGTGGTCTGCCTGAGCCTGAGGAATTGAAGTGGAGCTAGATTTGCTATTATTATTTCTAAAATTACACCTTTACAATAATAAAAAGTAATTTCTGATGATTTTCAAATTACATAAAATTAGATTATTTAAATTTAATAAAAATGTTATCATATAAAATTAATATAAAAATATATATCAAAAAAATATTAAAATATCTCCTACAAAATGCATTTAAATTTAATATAATCTAAAACTAGCTTTACATTAACTAACCCAATACAATTTTAAATTTTTACTGCATTAAATTCGAAATTTATTTTGCCTCTCTCCCTTTAATTTACATACAGCAAGAGCTAGCACTGATCTTGCTTGGTCGATCACATGTCTCAGCAAGACCTGTGGTCCAACAAGCAAGATCAGTACCATAGTTTCTATTCACTGACATGCTATTCTAATGACTTTTCTCTCATTTTCAACCTATTAAAACCCTTTATAAAATGTTAGGCGCATTACTCATGCGCCTAAATTTAGTAATGCGCCTAACACATAGGTGAGGTGCATCAAACTTTAGACTCCATTTATCATCACACAAAAAACTATTTTCATTCAGGTGCATTATACACTGAAAACGAGACTCAAAAATTCACTTTGAAGCGCCTTCCTTCATACATGTCTCCCATTATACAGTTTACGTGTAAAGAAAAAAAATATATGGTAGCATCATTTTCATACAGTTATTTTTTTGCTCACAAGCAATTAAACGATAATTTAAAAGTTAAAAAAAAAAAAAAAAAAATATAAAATTTATATATATATTAAAATATATTTATATATATATAAAAAATATAAAAATAGCAGCACTGCAAAGAACTACTTGAAAAATTAGAAAGAGGGTGCCAGCAGCAAAAGCATCCAGATACAAGAAGTTCCAAAATCCCAGAGTAAAAAAAGGGTCCACGGCACTCCAAAATGCATTAAGCAATAAGGTTAGTTTATACTCCATGCTCAAAAGGCGACGTTTCAGCTCCCTCACAGAGCCTTTGTCAAGCAATGTGCCATAGTGAAAAACATGGGTTATTTATAGTGCAAAACAATTAGAACCTCAATAGAGGTAAAATAAACATCATTTTAAAACAATGTGTGGACAAGCCATATTCATCAGTACAATTAGTTACAATCTGTGATCAAAGTGCCCGTGCAAATTGTTAACAGGATTAAAACTCTGACAGTTAAAAGATCCATTGTGAACAAAAAAAATACATAACAATACAGTAACAAGGAGGCGGGGAAAAATAATCAAACTCCATGTTGTGGATCGCACGGGTCCGAGGCACTCGGCGTCCTAAAGAGTGAACTGTGTATGAGATAATGCTGTCCCTTTCATCTTATTTTATTGAATTTGGCTCTGCTTCATCTGTGTATTTTGTGTATTTATATGTTTTATTTTGTTTTTTTATATATATTTTGTATTTCATTAAATTATTTTTTTTTTCTTTTTATTTTTAGATTTTTCTGAGGATAGAACAAGGAGGTTGGGACATATACACCCCACAGGATGCTTTTTTCACCATGCCCTCATGTCAACAAAACTGTTTAGTTATCTTTTGCGATTAAGCAAATTGGAGTACGCTTTTGATCTAAATTTTACTTACATTTTATGTGGGGATTGTTGTGTTTTTTGCAATTGAATGGGAAGATATATGCAGTTGAGACACAAAACGGCACTGGAGTGTGCCTTCACTTGGTTTAAGGGGAATTTGGATGCTAGGGGATCCGACCCACATTGGTGGGCCGTTGATCGCTCTGTGTCCATAGGTGGTGTAGCTCTCTCTCTCCATTGCTGGGATGGATTGCTGCACATCCCCTTCCCCCTTGTTACCAGTGTCATGTTTCTCCTGCGCTTTGAATTCTCCCACCGGCTGCTGCATTCTTCAGCAAGCGCTGTGGCTAGACGCTCTAATCATCACACTGAGTATGCGTGACATAACGCTGGAGTCTGTGTTGTTGGGTTTCTATAGCAACTTCTTACCCAATCTATGTAATACTTCTGGGCATGCGCAGTTCACTCTTTAGGACGCCGAGTGCCTCGGACCCGTGTGATCCACAACATGTGAGTTTGATTATGTTCCCCGCCTCCTTGTTACTGTATTGTTATGTATTTTTTTGTTCACATGGATCTTTATACTGTCAGAGATTAGATCCTGTTAACTATTTGCACTGGCACTTTGATCACAGATGTGTAACTAATTGTACTGATTTATATGCTTGTCCACACATTGTATTATGATGTTTATTTACCTCTATTGAGGTCTAATTGTTTGCACTATAAATAACCTATGTTGTCACTATGCACATTGCTTGACAAAGGCTCTGTGAGGGAGCTGAAACCTTGCTCTTTTGAGCATGGAGGAATAAACTACCTTATTGCTTGAATGCATTTTGGAGTGCCATGGCCCTTTTTATTTATATATATATATATATATATATTATATATATATATATATATATATTATATATATATATATATATATATATATATATATATATTTATATATATATATATATATATATATATATATATATATTATATTGTCCCATGTTTCTAAATGTGTCTTTAGCTACCAAATATTTTATCATAAACTCCGTGTTGCCTTTTGTTGCTGTTATAGGTATGTACACATTTATTTTATTTCTGTTTTAAACAGTCAGTTCACATGAAGTGAAAACAAAGATAAGTCCGCTCATCTGTATGGCTCTAACTCAGCTCCAATGTGTGTAGTTCACGGTGCAGGGAAGAGGCATCCGGCCACAGCTGAAATAAATGAAAATAATTCCCAGGGGAATACTTCCAGCACTCCAAGTAGATAAAACACACTTTTATGGTATGTTATGTTATGATAAAAGTGCATTTTATCTACTTGGAGTGCTGGAAGTATTCCCCTGAGAATTAATTTTCATTAGTTTACATGAAGTGCTAACTATCTACCCATTTCTCTATACTGTACAGTCCTTCTCGGGATAATATTGTAATAACTGCTTTAGGAGGCATATTATTCATGTTTCTAATGTCTTATATGGATTTTCTTATACCCTGCCCATAATTAGTGCCCTCCTCTTTGTCCGTATGCTGATCATGCTCCAAGATTAGTCCTCACATGTAATTCTGTCTGTCTTCTGTAAAGAACTCTTCATTTACTTTCCAGCTTTTATCTTTAACCTGACTAGTGGTTTTATAATCGGAACAATTTTTGCTCTTTTCCTATTTCTTTGTTTATACATTGTAGATTTATGCAAAAACTTTTCAACATAACCTTGCTTTAGCACTAGGAAGTAGCAGACATTTTTCAACATGGTCTAAAGTTGAATTGCTGGTGGCAGTTGTGTCCTGCCATCATATGCATTGAACAAAACATATTTATGGATGTAGCAAAGTTGAGCTTGACCATGACATTATGACTTTCTGTGTTATCTGCTCTTATGTCTAAACAAAAACAAATTTA
>JAODAL010047154.1:0-30216 GCA_025379985.1 Phyllomedusa bahiana | reverse complement strand
AACAAAAGAAAAAATGCTGTTTTAAAAATCAGTTTTTCAGAAAGCGCTATCACCCGCAGCAGCAATTCCCTGTCAGAAAAGTAGAGGGTGTGAGTCCCAGCGGCGCGTGGGTTTTTATATAGTGCGGTGAGTCACAGAATCCCGCCGGTCTTGATTGGCTTCATTCGGCCATGTCATGGCTATCCCCTTTTTCCCCCCCCAGAGTGCTTTGCCCTTTGTAGCGCCATGTGTCGCACCCCTTTTACAATCAAAAGACACTCTTTCCCAAAGTACCCCAAAGTTCGATTGGGTCCGAACCAAAGTTTTCCCTGAAATTCTAAACAAATTTCCCATTTCGTTAGAATCAATTCGCCATCCTACATACAAACCAATAGAACATTTCATGAGTCAACCCGGATCGTGCCAAAAAAATTGGATATCGGAATTTATTGGATGTACAAATTAAAACACGCTTAGATCAGGGGTTAAATGAAATACAAGAATCCATTATAAAATAAAATATTAATAAAAAAAATAAATAAAAAAAAAAAAATGTATTGTACAATATTTATTGTAAATTATAATGTGTATATTGTATATGTTATATATGTATGTATGTTTTGGGTTCTTTCTATTAGGTCCCTACATTTCAGAGTATATAAAATTATATAATCCATTTTTATTTTAAAATATGGAAATTTTTAAAATTTTTTTTATGCAAGTTGGGGTTGTATGAGTATAAAATTTGTGGTATTTATTCTAGTCCTTTCTTTTTTTATCCCAAAAAAAAAAAAAAAAAAAAAGGAGAAAACAAAAAAAAAAAAAAGAAAAAAAAATTTTATATTGTTTTATAAGCATTATTTTTTTATCATCACATATTGTAAATGCATATAAGTAATTCTTTTTTATCACATTTTTTTTAATTTTATTTTTACTATTCTATTTTTTATTTTTTTCGCCCCTGGTTTTTATTAATTTATTTTTTAGGTTATAAAATTTCGCCCTAGGATTTTTTATTATTTTTCACGCATTTTTATTTTATTTAGTTTAATTCGTTTTTTTAACCAGTTTTTGATATACATGTATTTTTACATGTCGCTGTGTTTGTACTATATACACTACAATTTGCATCAGTAAAAGCTGTTTTATGTAAAAATGTATGTTAATGTTGTTTGTTTTTGATACATAGTATTGCAATTTCAGTGGGAAAAAGACATTATCGCTGCTTCAAAGGGTTTATTATCCTGGTTCATTCATTGTTTTCTATTAACTTGTGTACCAATCTATTTGTTTTGTTTGTGTTCCTTCAGCCCCGATCTGAGCTACAAAAAGCTGTCCAAACCACCCTCGTTTTGTTTTAATGGTATATATATCCATCTGTTGCTGTGTTTGTTACTCTGAAGAAGCTGCGTTTGAAGTCGGGGAAACGCGTAATTTTTTGTTTTTAAATAAAATCCTTGCTTATTAAAGCGCTTAGATACCCGATCCTTTTCTTCTGAACGGCGAATACCGGTTTCAGTCTTTTTTCTAAAAAATTGTGTTTTCACTTTTAAAGTGAAAGGGTTGCCTCAATGAAAAAAAAAAGCTGTAGTGCGCCAAAAGTGAAAAAAAATTTGGTATCGAAATGTATTCGGATAAAAAAAGGTTTTTTTGGACCTTAATTCCCTGTGGTGATAAAAAAATTGCTGTTTCACTTTAAGGCAAGGTGCTAATAAACAAAGCTGTAGTGCGCCAAGTGAAAAAAAACACGTATCTGTAATGCATTCGGATAAAAAAAGGTATTTTTGGCACCTATCAATCACCTGTGAAGCAGCGATATATGTCGTTCCTGAAATTCCCAATATATGTATCAAAAACAGAAAAACATTAACATACTTTTCATTAATAACAGCTTATACGATGAAAATTGTGGTATATATGTACAAACCACGACATGTATAAATAATGTATATCAAAAAACTGGTTAAAAATCGAATTAAATAAATAAATAAGAATGCTGTGAAAAAATTAAAATAAATCGCTGGGTTAAATTTTTGATAACCTAAAAAATAATTAATAAAAACCGGGGAAAGCGATAATAAAAAAAAAATATAAGTATAAATATATATTAAAAAATTGTAGAAAAAAAGAATTATTTTTTGCTTGACATTATGTGAGGGAAAAAAAAAATATTGCTTAGTAAAAACAGATTTTAATAATTTTTTTTTTTTTTTTTATTTATTTATTTATTTATTTTTTTTTTTTTTCCTTTTTGTGTTTTTTGTGTATAAAAATGAGAAGGACTAGAATAAATCCACAAAATTTTTTTTCTCATCAATACACAATTTTGACAAAAAAATATTAAAAAATATCCATTTTAAAAAAAAATGGTTATATATATTTGTATATACTCTAAAATGTAGGCTTCAAATTAGAAAAAAACCCAAACCCTTTACATACATATTATATTTACAATTATACATTTTAAAAATTTATACTATTTATTTGACAAAATATTTTTTTTTTTTTTATTAATTTTTATTTTATAATGGATTCTTGTTTTTCATTTAAAACCATGGGGTCTAAGGTGTTTATTTGACTCCAAAAGATTCGCGATATCCAAATTTTTTTGGCACGACCCGGGTGTGATCAAAAATATGTTTTTTGTTGTAGCTATAGGTGGGTTTTCCCACTTTGAAAACTCTCCCATTGGGGGGGAATACTATTCCCATCCGTTTATGTTAATTCATAAGGGGTTCCCAACCCCCCTGCGTGAAAATTTTTTCGTGGGGTTTTGCCCCTATTGCGAGCCACATTGGCAAGTGATGATACACAAAAAATTTGCTGGCACAAGAAAGGGTGATCCTTTTTTTTTAAATTTTCTCTCCTGTAAAATGGGAAAAAGAAATGATCGCTTTTTTATTTAAAATGGAAGCAGCATTTGAGCGTGGTTAAAAACAAGCAAAAAAACCCTAAGTTGTGGTGTAAGTTTTCTGGTTGGGTGGGACCTCCCCTTGTTGTTAAATCTGGAAGGTCCCCAAGGATTTTTTTAGAGTTTTGGTTTTTCTATAAATGATTTAGGTTTCTCGGGATAGTACCTTTCAATATGGGGGGTTCTGGAAAAAAGACCCCAATGTTACGATTTATCTTGTACCTTTTTTTGGGGTTATGTGTGAAATGAAGCACAAGCCCAAAGTCTTTTTTTTGTTTTTCCTCTTAGGCACTAGATGTTGTTCTTGAGTCATGTCGCAGCCTTTTTTTTTTGCCCCTTTTAAAAAGTTAGAAGGTAACCTTTTTGTAAAAATTTATTAGCAATACCCCAGTTGAGCAGCAAAAACTTTTTGTCGTGAATTTTTACGGATTCGTCGATTTTGACCGAGGGGGAAAATTTTTAATCCCCCCCCTTCGCTGATGATTTGGCTTGAAAGCCCCAAAAAGCGTTGGAAGTCAGAGGTTTAAAAAAAAGTTTTTTGACTGTCTGGTTTTTTTTTTTGTATAAATGAAGATCAAGGAAGGGCAATTCACTAAGTTGAGGTAGCCGTTAAACTGTTTCCCGTGGTTTTTGTTGGGAAGTTAACAAAATGATTGAAAGGGATTATGGAGCCTTTCCATTTAAAAATTTAAAAGATCACAATTTTTTTTTTTAAAATTTGATATTTTTGACAAATGGACCCTTTTTTATGAATTTTTACTCGAAAGACCCATAAAAAGGTTGGGGAATGAAGGTGGACTCTAGTGCCCATGGCGGGGCCCTAACTGTTGATGGTGGTGAATTCCGTACGTAAAATAGTTGTTTTTTAAAATCAATTCAAGTCCCTTGATAAAAAGTTTTTTAAAAAAAGATTGGGGAAAAAAGGTCTGTGTCTAAAAATCTTTTATACGTTAATACCCCAAATGTGGTTTAGTTGGGTAAAATTTCGTACATTTAAGACTAGCTAAAACATTTGCTCATTCCATTGGGTTGCCGAAAAGTTCCCCAAGCACCTTCAGAGTCCCTTTAAAGGGAAAGGGTAGCTGTTCACTAAGGGCTGGGGGTGGGTATCAGAAAATGAGATAAATTAAAAGTGTTTAACCTATGCCTGAAAATTTTCGGGTGCCGGGAGGGTTTTTTGATCTTTATGGGGGCCTTCGGTGGGGGTAAAAAAAGGGTATGGAAGTACTTTAAAAGTTAGAAAAGTAGATTTTTTAAAGGGGCCTCAAGAAAAAAAGCTTTCTGCCCCCAAGTGAAAAAAAAAATTTATCAAAATGTATTTTGGTAATAAAAGGTTTTTTGGCACTATCAACCGTTTGACTACAAAAATTTTTGGGGTTCTATTTAAATGAAAAGGGGGCTAATCAAAAAAGCTGGGAATGGGCAAAATTTAAAAAGAACACCCCATCTGAAAAAAGTATAGATAAAAAAAGTGGGGATTTGAAAACCCCAAAAAGACCTGCAGTTTCTAGAAAAAATGTGTATCCTAAAATTTAAATTCAGGCTCCCAATATCCGGAAATATTTCAAAGAAAATGTTACTAATAAGCTATTGCAGGCAAGTCTACACTAAGTCTTGGTGAAATTTCCCGTATTCTTTATAGAGTTGCCTGTGTTCGCCCGTGGGGCCCCCCCCCCCCCCCCCCCATGGGCTTTAAACGGTTTTATGCTCCTTTAAAAATTCTCTACCCAACTTCATAAAAAACTTTAATTCTGATCTAATAAGTTGTAAGGAATCACGAACGTTTGACTTTTTTGTGAAGAAATAGAATAAATTTTTCGAGCCGTTTTTGGACAGGGAGAGGCAATCCTACTGTATAAACGCGGAGAGACATGATCTGAACAGGAAGGGCTGTTTATTAAAACGAGGTTAATTTGATTTTTCCGCCAATCGCAACCATACCCCCCCAGTCTGACGTCGCACACCATCCCCCCTGTCTTTCTTTTAAAGTGTTTTTGTGCCCCCAAAATGACGGGAAGGGCCCAAATTTTGCCGCGTTTAATAGATGATGCACAGATTTTACCTAATTATGCTGATCAAAAAATTTCGATCAAATAAAACTTTTGCGATTTCAACTTTTTCGATAATAACGTAACACTTTTAAATAACTGATATGGTCCTTTAAAAAAGATGGGTTTAAAAACATGTAGGGACCATAGACTTACAAGATTAAGCAAAGTTTGTCTTAATATTTAAAAGTTTTTTAACAGATGAAAAATTATATCATAAAAAATAAACCCTAAATTTCTTGAATTATTTATTTTTTAATGTTTGGGTGTCAGAATCCCTTTAAAATGGTCAGCCCCAGCTGAAAGGTTTAACATCTGCCCCCCTGTTTCTCCGGGTTTTGGGGGCCACACCCATGGGGACAGTCTGGAGATTTCTTGAGGAAGGCATTAACCCACTCGGGACAGGGGTGGTTTTTCACATGGGTAGGGGGTTTGCCCCCTCATCTACGGCCGGTGCCAGGCACTATTTAAAACCTGCTGGTTTTCCCCTTGCTGCGTCTGTATATTTCCTGGCTTGTCTTTTAATACCCGTGTTTTCTAGCTTCTATTTTGTTTTTTTTGGCTTGTTCTTGATTTTTGTACCCCGCTCCCCGACGTGCTTGACATCTGCCGTGTTTTTCGTTTTTTTTTTGTCTTCCTTTTTTGGCCCCGACATTACCCTTCCCTGAGACCTGGATGTCTGGCTTTTTTACCCCCTGTGGGCCTCTGCATTTGTGGTTGGGACTGTCGCCCGTTGGGGTTCTGCAACTTTGGCTGACACAAGTAGGCGGGACAGGGGCTGGGCTCCCGTCAGGATTCAAGTACCCCCTTGATGTGACTTTGGTTTTTTATGGAGCAGGATAAATCATGATGATATATTTGTTCATGGGAGTATTTTTGGTTTGTTTGATAACTGATTCTAATCCTAGAATCCCCAAGGCCCCCGGCGTAATTATTATCATGAACTTATAGAAGAGTGTAGGACGGTTCCCTTTATATACTATCATTTGTACGATGAGATTCATGTGATCTCCTCACTTCTGCTGCATGACTAGGAGAAGTCAAAGAGGTGATGGAAATTTAAGGTTAACTTTTTTTATGTATACATCCCACACTATTTTTCCTTCTCAACTACCCCAAACCACCTGCTTACGTAGTGCTGCAGAAAAGCCGCTCATATACATCACTAAACCACCACTTTCCTCAATTTCTAACTTCGCTAATTCTCCTTATGTGCTCTCTGATCAAAACCTTATATCTAGAGATGGCCCCCCCAATTTTCTCAAAAATTCGGTTCGGTACTTCGCCCCAATTTTTCCCACAAAATTCGTTTCGGTCCCCAATTTTTTTCGGCACGAATCACGTTAAAAAAACAGTATTTCCAGGCTGCCCGAGCCTGCAGGGTGCTGTAGAACGTTGTGCCATGCTTAAATATGCAGAGGGGGGCTTGGTTTGGTTTATACAATTTGTGTTTTAGTATGAACGCACTTTTGACTGCCCCGCTCTTAGAATCGTTTCACTTTAAAATTTCCCTGGGCACTTAATGAGGGCAAAAATGCCCCAAAAAATAAAGGGGGGAAATGTCCCTGAAAAAATCATGCTAGCAAAAGTGGAAAAAACCAAGCTGAAAAGGCCTTCAGGGGGGGCAAAAATTTGTGATAGATTTGGGGAAAGGGGGGGGGAGGGGGGCGGGCAGCCACGCAGCATGAGGTCGGGGCAGTGGCAAAATTTACATTCTGGGGCCCGGCCAAAACTTTATTGGGCCCAACAGAGGGGCACAATCACACGGTTTTTGGGGGTTTAAATGGCAGCAGCGGGCATAAAGGTCGGGGCCAGTGGGGAAAAATGACATTTGGAGGGCGGAAAAAACAGTATTAGGCCACAGAGGGGCACAATCAAAACAGTGTGGAGGTCACGGCGGCAGCGGTTTTGAGGTAGACAGGGGCACAATGGCTTTTTGGAGGGGGCCAAAACGTATTTAGGCCACAGAGTGGCACAAAAACACAGTGTGGAGGTCACGGCGGCAGCAGTGAGGTAAGGAAAGTGGCACAATGCCATTTTTTGGAGGGGGCCCCAAAAAACAGTATTAGCTAAAGAGTGGCACAATGTTTCCCGTGTGGAGGTCACGGCAGCAGCATTTATGGGGTTTTCAGACAGTGGCCAAGGGACATTATGGAGGGGGAAAAAACAGTTTTAGGGAACAAAAGTGGAACAATCACACAGTGGAGGTACGGGCAGCAGTATGGGGTTTATGGCAGGGGCACAATGAAAAAATTTTTAAAGCTGGAAAAAAAGGAGGTGGAAAAGAGTGGTTAAAATTTGACCCCGTGTGGGGGGGCCGGGCCCAGGAGCAACAGCGCAGCAAAAGGGTCAGACATTTGGCCCAAAAAATGACACAGTGTGGGGGGCAGGCAGCAGCCCCGGCAACCCCGCTTTGGGGTAAAGACAGGGCACAATGACAAATTCTGGGGGGGGTTGGAAAAAACAAAAAGGATTTTGGGCCCACGGGTTGTGGGGGGAGGGGCAGCAGCCAGGGAAAGGAACCCTGAGGGTCAGACGGGTGGCACAATGACCGTGTGGAGGGCACGAAAAGGAGTCACACAGCAGCTGAGGTCAGAGAGTGGCACAATGACATTCTGCAGGTGGCAAAAACGTACCAGGCCGAAAGAGTGGCCAATGACAAAAGGTGTGGTTTGTCAGGGCCCAAACGAAAACAGCGCCCCCCGAAATGAGCACATAGAGTGGCAAAATTGACAGATTTTTGGGGGGGGGTGGAAATCCCGTCCCTGGAAAAGGGCCCGGGTGGTAGGCAGAGGGAAAAAACTATCGGGCAAAAATGTGTGGCTTCAGGCCGGGGGGCCCGGCACAGAAAAAAATGGCTGGGGCGGGTTTTAGTTTAAACCCGGGACTGCCCCTTTAAGGTTTTGGGTGTGTGGAAAACCCTGGCCGATCCACCCCCTTTTTTCCCATTTTTGGAAAAAGGGATGGCCCGTTTCAAAAATTTCACGTGGAAAAAGGGGGTTCCCCTTGGGGGTAACGAGGGCCCCCCGCCGCATAAAAACACCCCGCTCTGATGCCCATTTACGGGCCCGGGGAAGGACGTTCCCCCTTTTGCAAACCCCGGAAGTGGGGGCCACACACCCCAATTTTGGCTGCCCAGTAGTCCAGCGGATCTTCAAAACTGGGGGGGCGGGAGTGCTGTCCAAGTAGGCCCAAAAACCTTTTGGGGTTCGGGGAATGTCCATGTCCTGCTGTGCGGCCCCTGGGGGACTCCCCCTTCACTAGGGGGGGTGGGGAAGGGCTGCTTTTTGTGACTCCGACTTAGGTTACTGCTGAGGGAGGGGTTTACTGTCCCCCCCCCTTCCCCCCCCACCTTTTCCCCACCCCCCCCGGCCGCTGGCGATAGTACGTGGCGGCGGGGAACCCCCGGTCGCCCCTTGTCAGAGGGGGGGACGATGCCGAAAATGGGGCCAGCGGCCAAACTGATTACGGAGGATTTCGCTTTAGTTTTTGAGTTTGTATTCCCTCAAATAGGGGGAAAAAAAGGGGCCCCCTTTTTTTGGCGGGTTTAGCGAGGGCCCCAATAGGGTGGGACCCAGAAGTCATCCCTTTTGCGGTTTCCCTAAACTATTCGGCTGTCACTACCCAGGAAAAATAAGCAGGCTCCCGGGGACATCTGAAAAAGGGGACTAAGGGGGCCCCCTGTTTTCCATTTCCACGGGTATACTCCCACGGTGTTTGGGGGGAGTCTTTTTGCCTGGGTTTTTCCTATCTCCACCCAAACCTCTCCAGTTTCCCTCCTGCTCCCCTCTCTTGTCCCCCGGGGGTAGAAAATAAACTATTTAAACCAGAAAATGTTTTCTGCCCCAAATGTCCCCCTCCCCCATTTCGTCCCCCCCGGAAACTCATGGGGCCCAGGGGAAATGTAGTCGCCACATCTCCGTCCCTGCCCAGACGATTTTTCAGCATCTGTTCCAGGACAGGGAAGCATTTGGAATGCTTTTATTAACCCCTTTAGCCCCTGGCGACTGAAAAAAACGGGGCCTCCTCGAATCCCCTAAAAACAAACGGCAGGTGTAACGCTTTTTGAGTGCCACTGGCGGAATCAAAGTTACAAGGGGAGTACTTCGTCTCCCGGGGGAATCATCAAAAATTGTTAATGGCCTTTCTTTTTCATACGTCGGTTCCAACATTTTGCAGGCTGGAATTCCACCGGGGGGAAAAACTTTTGATTTCAGGCGTGTTGGGGGAGGGGCGTTTTTGCCGTTTGCAATTCGGGAGGGTGTTCCTGCTTTGTACGAAGGGATAAAGTGCTTTGCACTTTTCCCCGGGCCCATTTTCAAAATTGGGGGTTTCTAAAGACCCGGTTTGGAAGATTCGGGAACCTTTTTACAACCAGATTGAACCCGGTGCCCCTTTGCGGGGCAGGGACCATCCCTCCTGGGGTTGCAGGAGGGGGACCCAGGGCCCTCCCATTGTCCCGTCCCAGGGTTTCCCGATTTTGCTGGTTGGCGCGGAGAAACCCCACACATCGATTTCTTGTTTGCATGCCGCGGAAAGCAGTACCCCCCTGTGTGACTTCTTTTCGCCGAGGCAAGCTAGGTGTAAACGGGCCTTTGGACACCCCCTGTGCCCTACACTTGTGGTATGATGGGCCGAGTACTTGTGGAGGCTGGAGGGTTTGGTGGTGGTGGAGGAGGAGGAGGGGACATTGGCCCCGGAGCGAATTTTGCCCAACGTGGAGGGGGAAAGCGGGGGTTTTTCCTGTCCAAGTTTTTGGGGTTTTTGCCGGGGCGGAAAAAGCACATTCACCCAGGGGGCGTAAAGGACATTTTTCTGGCCCTGCCCGTAGTTACAGCCCCAGACGTCCGCGCTCCCGGGTTTTCCTTGGAAAAAACGAAAAAGGGTAAAGGGACTGACCCCACTTTTTGTTCAAAATTATTTATGAAGTGCGGGGGTTTACTCCCTTTTTTTTTTGGAAAAAAAATTACGGTTGGAACTCCCCCATTCGGCTCGGAAAAGGGGCCCCTTTTATTTTTCTCGGGAATGGTGCAGGAGGTTCCCCAAATTTGGGAAGGGAGGGCCCCTGCCGGGAAACCAACCCAACTTGGACAGGAGCACGGTCAGTTTGTCCCAACCTTTTTGGAGGGGTTGGGACCCCTTCGTTGTTCTTTAAAATTGGGCCCCTCTGAAGGGAATGCTGGCCCCAATGAGAAGCGGGGAAAAGGAGGAGCTCGGGAAACGGGAGAGGGAGTCAAAGAGAAACAGCTCCCTT
Organism: Phyllomedusa bahiana; assembly: GCA_025379985.1. Taxonomy (NCBI): domain Eukaryota; kingdom Metazoa; phylum Chordata; class Amphibia; order Anura; family Hylidae; genus Phyllomedusa; species Phyllomedusa bahiana. The sequence goes on along the minus strand of JAODAL010047154.1, from coordinate 20,024 downwards.
TGCGGGGGTGGGGGGAGCCTTGACTGGCTGAAATGGCAGGCGTGCCACTGGCCGCTGCGGGCTGCTGCAGCGGCAGGTTGGACCCCACCATTTGGAGCCACGTTTCTCCCAGGCCCGGATGGTGCGCTGCTGTTTTGACGGGGGGCCTTTGTGCCAACGTTAGCCCCGGGCCCACGTTTTCCATTTTCGGGCCCACAGATTCTACATTTTCCCATTTTTGGCTCCCCCGGTGTTTAGAAAAGAACTGCCCACCCCCGGAGGGGTTTTTCCCGCCAACGCTCCGCACTGGGGTGACTACTGCCGCCGCTCCCCTCGTGACCCCTGTGCCGCTACTGTCTTGGCCCTTTGGGGAAAAGGGGTTTTTTTTCCCGTGGCGCTTGGCTCCCGAACCTCAAAACCTTGCGGCAAACCTTGTTGACCCCGGGCCCAAAAGACCCAAAATTGCTGGTTGCGCCGCGGGGCCTGACGCGCAAGCTGAGGGCCCCTCTTTTCCTGAGGGATGATGAACCCCTTTTGCTTCCCCCGGGGCCCCCCAATTGCGGTCGGCTAAAATCATCTTTTATTTGTGTTTCTTTCGTCACTACTGCCCTAAATCACCGGTTTTGGTAACCCGGGGAGGTTGCCCTCTCACCACTTAAAACCCCCCCTCCCACTCCCCAACATCTTTATTTTCCCGGGCCTATTTGCAAGAAGGGGGGGATTTTGGGCCCCCATTTCTTGCTGCCCGTACCCTGCTGATGCCCCCCTCAAATTTTTCTTTCCCGCTTTATAGTGGCCCCCTGAGCCCGGGACCACATATTTGACCCCTGGCTTGGGGGAAACGGGATGGGAAAAAGAGGGGGGGTTTGAGGACAGGTGAGGGCCGTGCCCCGCCCCCGGGGCCGGGGCCAACTTAAGTTTTGTGTTTTGAGGTTTCCCCCCCGACTCTTGGCGGGGGGTTGTCAGAGGTCATCTGGGGGGAAATGGGATAAACCCTAGTCAAAAAATCAAGAACCCTTTGGGGTTGCGGGAACAACACACGGCCGTAGATGACAGGGGGCCAGTTGGGGCCCTCACCGAGTGCCCCTGTGCGACGCCCCCTTGCGGGTGCTGCGACCGGGGCCCCCCTTTTCAGAAAGGGTGTGTGCCACTCCCAAACTCGCATTTTCCCGGAGCCTGCCACCTCTTGTCTGAAAATTACTGTTTTTTCTAAAATGAAACCGGACTTTTTTTGATGAAGCTATCTGTATATGATAAATTACACCTTTTTTTGACCCCAAAAAAACCCGTAACAAGCTTGGGTAACCCTTGGATTTTAAATTGCGCTCCACAAATGGCCGGGAAAAAATTTACTTGTATGGTGGGTTTACAAGATTTGTGTGTTTTACAAAAAGTAAAAGCAAAAAAGGTTTAAATTTAAAACCTTTCGTTTGGGTAAATTTATGCTACAAAAAAAATGTTTTATATTTCCGGTTTTAAAAAAGAGGGTTTTTATTTTTGTCACCCACGGGCCAGAAAAAACAACGTTTTAAATTTAAACCCCGGGGTTTGAAAAATTGCGCAATAAAAATTGAGCCACCCAAAAACTGTAGTTTTGTTCCCGTTTTCCCTTTGCGTGTTTTCTAGCCACACAAAAAGGGAGATACGGTTGAAATTTAACCCTTTGCTTGTGAATTTGGTCCCAAAAAAAAAATATATATATTTGGGGTTGAAAAAGACGGTTTTTTTTTTGTCAAACACCAGCAAAAAAACGCTTAATTAACCCCGGATGTAAATTGCCCCAAAGAATTGAGGCCCGAAACAAATTTTAATTTAAAGCGTGTTAAATTGCGTTTTTTTCACGCCAAACAACAAGAGATACAGTTGTAATTGCCTTTGCTTGTGAATTAGGCTCCCAAAAAAAAAATATATATTTTTGGCTTTTTGAAAAAGAGGTTTATTTTTGTCAGACACCGGGCAAAACAACGTTTAAATTTAAACCCCCTGGATGTTTTGGGGCCCCCAAAGGGAAATTGACCGCCCAAATTTAAGTAGCGTTTTTCAATTGGGTTTTCTACGCCACACAAAAAAGGATCGGTTGAAATTTTACCCTTTTGCTTTTTGGAATTGGGGCTCCCAAAAAAAAAAATATATTTTTTTGGCGTTGAAAAGGGGTTTTATTTTTGTAAAGCACACCAACCCCAAAACCAAGCAAAAATTTAAACCCCCTGGATGAAAAAATTGGCCAAGAAATTGGGCCGCAAAAAACTCAGTAGCGTGTTAAAATTTGGGGTGTTTTCTAACCCCCACACAAAAAAGAGATACAGTTGTAATTACCCTTTTGGGTTTGTAAATTTAGGCTCCCAAAAAAAAAATTTTATATATTTTTGGGGTTGAAAAAAAAAAGGTTTTATTTTTGTCCAGCCACCACCCAAAACAAACGTTTTTAATTTAAACCCCTTTGGATGTAAATTGCGCCCAATAAAATTGAGCCGCCCCAAACTTAGAAACCCGTGTTAAAATTGCGTGTTTTCTACGCCCCCAAAAAGGATACAGTTTTAATTAGCCTTTCCCTTGGGTGAATTAGGCTCCCAAAAAAAAAAAATTATTTTATATTTGGGGGTTAAAAAAAGGACGGTTTATTTTTGTCAGCACACCAGCCAAAAAAACGCTTTTTTTAAACCCCCCTGGATGAAAAATTGGGAAATAGAATTCCCCCACCCAAAAAGAATTAAAATTTGGTATTTGTATTGAAAAAAACGCTGTTTTTTAAATGTTTTACAACAGGAATGGCTTAGACCCCAATTGGTATTAAAATGTATATGCAGCTGCAGGGGAAAGCACACTGGATTTCAGATCCAATCCCCCAAAAAAATCAAAAATTGAAACATTCAGGAAAACCCAGTCTTTTGAGACAAGCTGAACACCCCCCAAAGAAAGCTGTATAAAAATCGGGTTCTTCAGAAAGCGCAAATCACCCGCAGAAAGCCCCTTCCCTTTCATTTCCCAGGGGGAGGAGGGGTGAGCCCCCAGCGGCGGCGCTGGGCCCTTATATAGTGCAGGTGACGTCCAAAAACCCCACCCGGTCTTTTTGTGGTTTTCATCTCTGAAAATTTGTCATGAGGCTAGCCCTTCTTCCTCCCAGAGTGCTTTGCCCCATTTTAGCGCCATGTGCTCGCAGCCTTTTTATCAATCAAAAGCACACTTCGTTCCCCCAAAGTCCCCCAAAGTTCGACTTCTTTTCCAAAACCGAATTTTTCCCTAAAATTTCCCTAAAAAATTCATTCCCTTTTTTAGAAAATTGGGGCCCTTTTCCTCTACTTATTTTTTTTTTTTTCCACTATCCCCTTATTCTCACCCTTCTCGGGGACATCCCTGCCCATTCTTTAACACCCAAAAATTATCCGCTAAATCAACAAAAAAAAATTTTCATAAATACCATACAGTCCCCCACGTCCCCCAATCTCTTCCATCCCCTGTCCGGGCCCTTTGGCTGTCAACAATATCATAAAACTACCCAACCTCTCCCCCATGTACATATTGGCCCCTTAAAACCCCGGGCCACCCCAGTGTCAGAGGGGTTTTTCCCCAGATGTGTGAGTGTTTTGTGGAGAAATTTCAAGGTCCCTGAAGACTTTTCTCCACTAAAAAAATTTTTGGTTCGGACTTACCCAAAAAACCCCAAAGATTTTTTAAATTTCCTCATTATCAAAATTACAAAAACAAACCAAAACGCCTTTTTGGGAACCTTTCACAGGTCCTGGGCCTTTAAAAGTCGGGCCCCCAGTCACCCCCCTCGGGTCCCTAAAGGACCCGGGCCCCAAATCATTTTCAAAGCCCCAATAATGGACCGTACCCGACAAAAACATTCATATCTCAGCCCCCCAAGCAATAACCCCCATCCTGTCCCCCCCCGCACATTTTTTCTAGTCTGCTGCTCAACCTTTGACCCGACGACAGAAGAAGTACCCGGGGCTTCCCCTGTTGCTTGCCCCCCCCCCACCCTTTTTCTAGTGACCCCCATTCCCTCCCACCTCCCCAGTCAATTTCCCCCAGCTGTCATCTCTCATCAAAACTAAAATCTTCAAACCTTTCTCTTCCACTGAGATCTTTCCCATCCTCCTTTAAAAAAGCCATCATAAACCCCTTCACCAAAAAAAGCCTTTCTCGGGATCCTTTCCTGCCCCGGCTAATTCCCAAACCCAGTCTTAAACCTGCCCTTAATCCTTAAACCTCTGGGAATTTGGTCTATTTCCCGCCTAATCCCCTATCCCCTACTAACTCTCTTTTTCGATCCTCTACAGTCAGGTTTCCGTTTTTTTAAACTTTCCCCAAACAGAAACTGCTTCCCCAAAAAGTTTTTAATGACCCCCCCCAATGCTAAACGCGGGGCAACTACCATTTTTTGTTTTCTTCTGGACCCTCTCTGTAGCTTTTTGACACGGGTAGATCACCCCCCTTTCCTCGCATTTCTCAGCGCCCCATTGGCTTCCAGGAACAACCCCTCAAAAGCAGATTTGGTTTTTATTTCCAAATTTTTTCGCTGATGCACCCCAAATTTTTCACCTTTTCCCGGGAAAATTCCTCCTCCCCTCCCTCCCCAAAAACCCCCAAGTGACGGGTCTGCCCGGCTGTCCCCTGACATAATTTTCCCTCTCTTTTATCTTAAAAAAAAACTCGCAAAAACTAAAACTTCTTTTTTTTCCGCCTCTGGTAAAAAACCCTCCCCCCCCCTTGCTTTTTCTTTTCTTTTTGGGGTGGCCCCACCAAAACCCCCTAGGAAAGCGGCCCGCGGTTTTGGGTTTTTTTTATTCCCAGATTTGACCCTTGTCCATCTCCCCCTATACCCAATCCCTTGTCCGCTTTCGTCACCTGAACCTCAAGAAATCCCCCAAAATTTCTGCCTTTTCCATGGGGGGAAAAAAACTCAAACTCTCATTGTTGCTCTTTTTTTTTTCTGCTTTTTTTACGGTAAACCCCTTTGGCAAATTTTTTTCCTTCTCTTTTAAAAACTCTCCCTCCCAATCTGTCCGGGAAAAGGCGCAGCCCTGCTCGTCTTTTTTTTTCCACCCGCTTTTACTGATGCCTCTACCCTGTGTCAGTCAGCACTGTTTGCCCATCCAGTACAGAATAAAAGGCATAAAATAATCACTCTCCCCCTTTAAGCTTCCCCCCCCCAAAAAAGGGGCTGCCCCCCCTTTAAAATCCCCTCCCTCATCTCTGTTTTACCCCCCTCCCCGTTTCTCTCCCCCTCTGCTGCGGATATCGGGTTTTAAATTTCCCTTTCCAATCACCCAAAAACCTTTCCCCCAAATGCCGTCCCCCAAAAGACTTCACCCCTGCTGCACCAGTCCCTTGGGAAAAATTGCTACCCGGGGGGTTTAAACCCATACTAACAACCACCCGGGTTTTTTTAAAGTACCCTGAGAGCACTTCTTTCATTTTGGCCAAACCAAGATCCTTAATTGCAAACCCCCCACCTGCTTTTAACCCCACATCTGTCCCCTCCCTACTTTTAGGGGATTTATTCTATATTAGATTTTAAGGGTTTCTGGGTGGCAGATCCACCCTTTTTTTTTGAAAACCCAACCCCCTATTTTTTGAAACATGGCTGGACCAAGGAAAACCCCTTTGTAAAATTGTAACCCCTCGCGGGTAGGGCCCCTCTCCCCTTTGTTTCCCCAATTGTCATTCATCACTTTTCATTTTTTTACTCTTTTACTTATGTTATGTATGAAACCCCCTCAAATTTTAAGCGCCCGGGGAAATAAATGTCGCTTTAAAAAAATAATAAAAAAAATAAAAAATTTGGCCCCTTTTCCCCCCCCCTTGTTTGTCTCACCCCATACCCCCCTAATAGATTGTAAATTTTGGGGGAGGCGGGGAAACCTACCCCTTGGTTAATTGAAAGCAGTTTTTTAAAGGGTGTAATGCCCGTTTTTTTTGCCCTGAACTTTTCCCCCTTCAAAATTTTTAAATGCGGGGGAAATATGTTGGGCTATATAAATAAAGATTATTATTTTTTAATATGTGGCTGTTTTTCCCCCCTGGGGTTGACCGGGGCCTAAAAATAGGTTTAATAATAAAGGATTTTCAGAGCTTTTATTAAAGAATATCCTCTAGCCAACAAGCCCCCTTCCTGTGTTTGTTAACTTTTTTTGGGTTTAAAAAAATTAACCTTAATGATGGGAAATTTCCAAATCATGTTTTTTTCCCCAATTTAAAACAGTTAGTTTTGTTGCCTGAAAAGTTAAAAAAATTTTGGTTTGTTAGCTTTAAATATCTTTTGTAGTGCAGGGAGTGTTTTTTTTCCCTTTGTTTTAAAACCCTTGTTTTTTTCCTTCCCATTGGTACAATTTTATTGCTGAAATTCAATAGTTGCTCTCATGGCATTGATTTCTTTGGTGGCAGCCTGGTAGCCATCATATGCAGACCATACATGTACATCTTTGGACAGGAATGTCGATGAGATGCCAGTGATGTTAAAGAACCTGTGGGTTTTCTGAGTGACAAAGCTTTTCAGGTTCTTCATCACAATTAATGCTGAATTGGCAGTTATCTTTTTGGGAGGATGTTCTGCAGCTGATATTTGTAGGGCTGTCACCATCAGATGTTTTGTGTCATTTGACACAGCATCATCACATAAGACTAGAGCGATCAGTTCCTCAGACACTACCATACCATAAGTGTCCATTCATCTTCTTCATTGTGTTTCTTCTACAGGTAGATGTCCTTAAGCAGCTGGAGGTCAATATGTGGTGCTGATAACACCAGGAACCATGGCTTCACATAGATCAAAACCGTGACCTGACAGATGCCTCTAAGAGTCTTTTCTTCCTCAGTTGTCTGCTCTAGAAGCTTGCAGGCACCTTTCCTGCAACCAATGTTGACAGATGTGGTATCAAAATATATGTACTTCACATTGTCAGTAACATTTCAGGTAAATGCTGCACTGTCAAGCTATATTCAGCAAAATTTGATCTTTTAGACAAGGTGCAAATGGGACTCCAGCACTGCAAAAATCCAGAAAGTTTGATGGCAGGTAGGTAATCAAAAATTTGCGTGTATTTGGCAGAATTTTTTTTTCTATTTTTAATTTGCATACAGAAACAGAATCAAGGGTGCCTCCTGAAGAAAAAACACTTTCAAAGATAAAGACCATCATAATACCACACTGTTAAATAAGCTCCAGTTCCACAAAATGAATCTAGATCCCTGATCAAACTTCAAAAGTAACTCAGACCCTAGATCAAAACACTAACTTCATCAGATCTAAGGTTAAATTAGTTCAGACTCCTGACCCCAGACATGAACCCTAAGTACAGATGCTAGAACCTTTTATGAATTCAGACCTCAGATCAAACCTCTAAATAAATTCAGACACCAATTCAGAACAAAGGTTGCCCCCTTCTGTCAGATGGACTGCTGCTCTTGGACTCTTAAGTGAAGTAGGTATATAGCCAATTTTAGTAGCTAGTAAAGTATATAGGGCCCCCTAATAGGAAGGTAAATAGGTTGCCCCAGCAGGTAGTTAAATAGGTCACTCCATTAGTTAGGTATATAAATCTCATAGTATCTTGGTAGGTGTATAGGGCCCTTAGTAGGTTGGTAAGTGTATGAGGTCCCCCAAAAGTTTGATAGATATATAGGTCCCCCAGTATGTATGTATATAGGTCCCACAGTATATAGGTAGGTATATAGGCCCCAAAGTAGGTAAGTAATTATATTGGTCCCCCTATTATGTTGTTAGGTTTATAGGTCCCCTCAGTATTTAGGTAGGTATATAGTCCCCCCTAGTATATTGGTAGGTATATCTGTCCTCCAAGAATTTATGTAGTTATATAAGTCCCCCTGTTAGGTTGGTAGGTCTATAAGTCCCTCCATTATGTAGGTAGGTATATAATTATCCCTAGTAGGTAAGCATATAGGTCCCCCTGGTAGGTTGGTAAGTATATAGGTCCCCCCAGCAGGTAGGTGTACAGTTTCCCCAGAAGGTTGATCGGTATATAAGTCTCCCTAGCAGGTAGGTATACAGTTTGCTCAGAAGGTTGATAGGTATATATGTCCCCCCAGTAGGCTAGTAGGAATATAGGTTCCCAGGTTGGGGTGTATATACTGTAAGAACCCCTGTTAGGTAGGTACATAGGTTCCTCCAGTAGGTTGGTAGGTATATAGGTCCCCATATAGGCCACCCAGTAGGTAGATATATAGGTCCACCTGTAGGTTGTTATATAGGTTGTATGGGCTGCCTGCATGAAGCCTACTGTGTGATTAGGCGGAATAGCCCACCAAAAATCTGCCCAGTCCTAGCTAGGTATGTAATAGAAGAATCTAGAAAAAGTCTAAGATATAAGAGTCTAGATGTTATAATGTTTCAGTTGAATGAACTTTGATGATGTCCATATGTATTTTTTTATTTTCATATTGAAGAGTTAGGTGATTTAATGGTTAAAGCAATATTTCACAGTGAAGGTGCTTGTTAGTACCATTTTACAAGAGTGAACTTTCAACTCTGTAGCTTTATGTATTAGTTTGGATCCTTTCTTGATATAAAAGTGTTTTAACTACATTTAGGTAAATAGGGTAATCAACATGAAGGACTGCCATTAGAAAAATTGGTCTGCTAATGGCAACATTTGTACAAGTGCACATAAAAGAACTGAATCATGGTAAATGGCAGTGCAGTGTCATGCTTGTACTCCTCCGACACGTAACCCAGACCTTATATACCTAAGTAAACTATCGTTAACAATTACAAGCCTATGACCTAGTCACTGAGATGAAAGCGCTCAGTCTCTCTATACAGCAAATAGAAGGCTTTACAGGACAATATTAAACTCAAAGAAAATTGAACAATTTGCTGCTTTTTCACAGTAAGTACTATGCACAGCTTTGTACAGAATTATAGTAGAGACAAATAATAGTGCACAGTGAAATAGAATCATGTGACCGAACATACAAAAACACATATTATAATCTAAAAATCTAATGAAAAAAGCATAATAAAATTGAAATTCCGAATTATTTCCATATCAGCTATAAACACAATATAGATCAGCTACAATGTAGATAGTAATGACAATATGACTTCTGATAAGACCATCTATCATTGTTATCCTCGGAACTAGGCACATGTCTTATTTCAGAAGTGTTCTAAAAAATTATTTTAGCAAAGAAAAAAAAAAGGCACGCAGACATACCTTCAATTAAGTTATGATACAGCCAGGCATTGTAAAGAAAAGAAATGTAATAGTAGTTATTACTGAAATTTGGTGTCTGTAAAATAAGATCAATGTGGTATTTTAATCAAATAGGGCCACATTTATGAAAATTGTCTAGGTCTAAAATTCACTTTGTTGCCCATAACAACCAATTAGAGCACCCCTTTCATTCTTCCAGAGCTCTATATGAAATGGAAGGGGCGCTCTGATTGGTTACTATGGGCAACAAAGTGAATTTTAGACCTAGACAGTTTTCATACATGTGGCCCATAGTGCTGCAATTCACATAAAGCTAGGGGATTTTTTTGATATTTGGCCATGCAATGGTCACAGTCATGTGACCTATTGGGCAAAAAGAAAAGATTGAGATGATGTGATGATGCTATTAAAAGTTGCTGTGGAGACCTATTGTTATGAATGGCAGAAACTGCTCTGACTTTTCGTCCTCTCCTGCTTATTAGGCTTGTTATGCCTGTCTTCTGCTGTGTGTTTGTTTGGAGTGGCTGCATGGGTCCTGGCATATTAGCCAATCTGCGCACCTGGAACTCATTGGCTACTTCTGCTTTCTATAAAGCTTATTTGAGTCTGGCAGACTGATTGTAGAGTACACAGAAAGGTCCTGTCTAGTCTTATGTCAAACTATAGTTTCTTGAAACCTTTCATCTAGTTTAGTTGTGTCAGGTTGTTGTTTCTTGTCTACATTTTATTTGGCCAAGTTCTTGAGTACATCAGTTGGGAGTTTGTCTAGTTTCTGCTGGGCTCTTCTTTGTTCATGGATCCTAGAACCATTTCCTGCATAGGGTCAGTTGTAGCTTTGGGACAGTTTTTGAGGAAAAGCTCTAGGGTCAGTTTTAGGGAGTGACTATTGATCACTATATTTACTATTTTGCCATAGGCAAACTTAAACTCTATCAGTTCTCAATCTATAAAAAACTAAAACGTAACTTTTATTATGTATAACACTTAACCTCTATACACACTATTTAAAAACCTGATTTCTGACCTCTCAAATTTCCCCTTTCTACTTCTGAAGGAATAACTCCTTTTCTATTATCAAGTCTGGTGGAACACCACCTATTAACAGGAAACCTTATATATACAGTAATTTACTAACTCCAGTAAGGGATCCCAAGCATCCTACTTGGGCAGTCATCCCTAATCTAATGGACATAAAATATATAAGGTTTCCTTGTGATACCCTCTGCAGCGGGTGACACTTGTAGACAGAGGTGAGAAATCACAATTTAAAATGTCATGCCTGACCTCCCCAACATGTTTCACCAGCTAAACTGGCTTCATCAGGGGATAGAGGTCTGATCCCATGTGGTCTAAGCTCATTTCTTTTTATATCATGTTAGGTACACACCCTATTCAGGTGCTCACCAATTAGCGAGAGAATCCACAAAACCCATTCCCCCTTTGGCTCTCCTGCATGCATACTGATACTATGTGCTGCCGCTGCCACCATGCTCCCATAAACAACATTCCTCAGACAAGTTCACCATCTCCATAGCGGGCTTGCACCCTATCTTACCAAGCCGCCCACGTACTGTCTCAATGGAGATATCTGCCCTGACTGTGATAGACTTCCGTATAAATTCTCTCATATTATTGCGTCTGTGTGGCTCACCTAGAACGGACTAAGCAGAAGGTTGGCTTTACATAAATATCATAAAATGAAAAATAATGATGAGCAAACCTTTAGGTAACTAGAGGATAAAACATTGGGTGATCTTGAACAATTGCAGGTTGAAGGTGAAGGAGACCCCATAATTCTAGATATACCCATGACTAATTTGAAACCAAAATCTAGGAATACACCTCCAATATCACAATATAATCTATTGGATACGTTTGTGGAAGTAGTAATGCAAGATATAAAGAAACTAGCACTCAGACGACAACCATCTTCTTTAAATTTAAAATGCGATGAACAATTATCTAATGCAGAATTACAATCTAACAGGGAGATAGTAATCAAACCCAGTGACAAGGGTGGTTATATTGTCATCTTAAATAAATGTGACTATAGAGCAATGGTTGAGAGAATACTTCATGATTCAGAAACGTATGAGAGGCTTTCAAAAGATCCAACCAATGAGTATTTGAAGGAATTAAAAAGGATTTTGGACCTGGGAATTAAGAAAAAATTAATTACTGAGGATGAGAAGAAATTTCTGTTAAATGTGAATCCTTCTATTGCTACCTTTTATGCATTACCAAAAGTGCATAAAAGGTAGTGCCAATACCAGGAAGACCGATAGTCTCAGGTAGAAATAATTTAACACAAGGACCTAGCACGTATGTTGACTGTATACTGATGCCCTTTGTCACTGGCCTTGCTTCATATCTTAAAGATACGAAGGATACTGTGATGAGAATTAGCGATCTAGTAATGAGTGAAAGTACTCTTCTTGCAAGTTTAGACAGAGAAGCCTTATATAGTAACATCAGACATGATCTGGGCCTGAAAGCAATCAAGTATTTTTTGAACACAAGAGGTACGCAATTTATGGAACATAATGATTTCGTTCTACAGTTATTGGATTTTGTTTTGAACCATAACTATTTTTTGTTTGATGGTATATTTTATCACCAGATAAAGGGAGCAGCCATGGGCACAGTCTGTGCACCAAGCTTTGCTAATTTATTTTTAGGTTGGTGCGAGGATGCTATTGTTTTTTCTGAACACTTTGAAATATTCACAGATCGGATTTTATTTTGGGGGGACTTTATTGATGTTATTTTGATTTTTTGGGACGGTAGTGAAGAATTATTCAAGGACTTTGTATCTAGACTCAATGATAATGAAATTGGGGTGAAATTCACCTTTGAAATTCATCGAGAGAAAATTAATTTTTTGGATCTTCAAATTATGTTGGATGAAAACAAGCAGATTCAGACAAAGATATTAAATACGGCTACCAATAGTTTGTTACACTTTTCTAGCTGGCACCCACCTTCTCGAAAAAAGGGGATCCCCATAGGCCAATTTCTTAGGGCTCGTAGGAATTGCTCTACTTTAGAGGCTTTCAATGAAGAATGTATAAAGTTAAATGCACGTTTTCAGGCAAGGGGTTACCCTAAGAAATGTTTGAGGAAGGCGTTTAATAGGGCTTTGACTAGTGACAGAGGACATTTATTAATCAGTAAAAAGAAGAAGGAAAAAACTGATTTAATTCGCTGTATAGGTACCTTTGATGATAGAGCCAATGAAATAAGAGGTATACTGAGAAGACATTGGCACATTCTGAAAGCAGATCCAGTATTCTCTGAGGTGATTCCTAAATATCCTAGTGTCACATATAGAAGAGGAAAAAAATTTAGGGATGAATTTGTGCATAGTCACTTTGAGGGAGATAGCAAAAAAACATGGTAACAGTCTCCGTTGGTAGGCTCATATCCCTGGGGCACCTGTTCATTCTGTCCACTTATATGGAAAACTAAAGATTTTGTTAATCCCATTCATAAGAGAAGATTTGAGATAAGACAATTCATCAACTGAACTTGTCTGAGGAATGTTGTTTATGGGAGCATAGTGGCAGCGGCAGCACATAGCATCAGTATGCATGCAGGAGAGCCAAAGGGGGAATGGGTTTTGTGGATTCTCTCATGGCTAATTGGTGAGCACCTGAATAGGGTGTGTACCTAACATGATATAAAAGGAAATGAGCTTAGACCACATGGGACCGGACCTCTAACCCCTGATGAAGCCAGTTTAGCTGGTGAAACATGTTGGGGAGGTCAGGCATGACATTTTAAATTGTGATTTCTCACCTCTGTCTACAAGTGTCACCCACTGCAGAGGGTATCACAAGGAAACCTTATACAGTATATTTTATGTCCATTAGATTAGGAATGATTGCCCAAGTAGAATGCTTGGGATCCCTTACTGGAGTTAGTAAATGACTGTATATTTAAGGTTTTCCTGTTAATAGGTGGTGTTCCACCAGACTTGATAATAGAAAAGGAGTTATTCCTTCAGAAGTAGAAAGGGAAAATTTGAGAGGTTAGAAATCAGGTTTTTAAATAGTGTGTATAGAGGTTAAGTGTTATACATAATAAAAGTTACGTTTTAGTGTTTTATAGATTGAGAATTGATAGAGTTTAAGTTTGCCTATGGCAAAATAGTAAATATAGTAACCTGTATGTTTATCTCCATTAGCCGTGAACCTGTAAAACCACATGCAATCCTTCTGTGACTGATACAAGACTCATATTTTTATTTCTAGTGACTGCTTATGTACTACACTGTTTGGCTTGTTGTTGTTTGGAGTCCAGCAGCGTCATTACACCTACATTTGGTGAGCAACCCCCTCCATTCAATTTTTTTTTTTTTTAGTAGCCTGCTGCACTCACCCAAACTTGTGATAAGTGATTCCTGAACTCAACTAATGTTGTCGTTAGTGGCCTGCTTAACTTAGCCAATGTTCTGATGAGCAGCCTCTATGGTCATTCAGTGTTCTGGTGAACAGCCCATTTTATTTGCACGTCTCTTGTGTTTTACAGGAAATCCAGGAATTCTAGAACTTTTTCTACTAAATTCTGAAAACTACTAATTGATTAAATAAAAGTCAACCTTTTGTATTGTTACTTTAAACACATATCTAAAATGAAGTGTAGCTCTGGTTTGAGGTAGATTATACATTAGGATATTTCACTGTCCATTTCCCTATGGTGCTTCTACAGCAAAACAGCAACAAAACATCATATATAGTATGTGTAAGCAGCAGAGATCTCACAGAAATCCATAGATTGTCCATGTACTCCAAGTACATCTATCATAATAATTCTTTAGACATAATTAAATGTTCATTTTCTCTGTACTGAGTTGGTAGGCGCTTCCTGATGTATGTTCTAACTTAGTAAGGGACATCCGTTTGTTATTAACTCAAAGCTCCAAGTCTGTAAATTAATCAGAAAAAGGGAAATCCAAACACACATCATTTACCAAATATAAATATGCTAATATTTGTACCTTTTTATCATACTATGTACCTTGGCACTTGGTCTGCCTTGTTTTTTCAGTGGTATAAAAGTGAAAACTGGGTAGAGGCATAGCAAGAAGGGGTCAGGTAGGGCGGTCAACTCCGTGCATACATAGAGTTAAAAACATGGGGCGGGTCCAGATGGCACATCTGCTTGCACGCCCAGACCAGCCGCATCTTTTGTCCCCAAGAGACACATACAGTTGAAAACTGTGATAGCTATCGGCTTCCTGCCCCCACAAACTAACTACACTTGTGAGCTGGAGCCCACCATCCGGCTTACAAGAGTAAGGCTAGATTCACATGGCGTTTTGACGATATGTTAAGTGTACACATTTGGTTGGTATCCAAACGCATACCTTGACGTATTCATTGAGTGCAGTGGTAGAAACATTTAGTGAAAAGTACATACCATAAGTTGCATTTGGATACTGTTTTTGAGATACATGCAAAAGCGTGGTCTACCGCAACGCATATGTTGATATACATTTTTTTTAACATTGAAGTTTAAGACTGAGGCATGCAAACATAAATGTGTACGTTTGTATACGTTTAACATATAAGCTTTTCAATTTTTTTTTAATTTACACCATGTGATTTTATTGACAAAGTATAAAAATGTTTAAAAACATATGTTTTCTAAGTACCTAAAGGGTAGGTTCACACGGCCTATTTTGGGGCACATTTCGCCACGTATTGTGAGCGTACTGCGCTAAAAATAGACAAAAATGTGCCCCTTCATTGGGTTTAATCAATTTTCTATGAGAATTGGTTTACGCTCCTTCCCCCCGGGCTAAAAATACAAAAGATTGTACAGGGGGGGAGATAAGTGAATTTCACTTATTAGCGAGCCCCCAGCTCGGATGGGCCGGGGGGGCCGGGAATCCCCGGTGGGCCCCCCGGCCGTGGGGGCCCCGGGGGCAGTGCCGTCACTCTCGGGGCCCGGTCGCGCATTTGGTCCTGAACGCCCGGGACTGGTACCAGCCCGGGGACCCCCCGGTAGCTGGGGGACTAATTCCCGACTCTGGGGCTGGGGGGTGTCAGCGGGGAGAACGCGCCCTGCGCTCCTCGTGCTCCCCCCCGGCAGGCTAAAGGCTTTTTGGGCCCTTAGCCTCCCGGGCGCCGGCCCCTATGCTGACGTAGGCGGCGCGGGTGGTCACTTACCGCCCCGTTATGCAGGGCGGCGTAGGACCCGGCGGCCGGAGCAGGGAGCCCGAGCCAGGAAAAGTGGCTGGCTGTTTTTTTTTTTTTTTTTTAACTACCTAAAAGGGGGGGGCCCTGGCTAAAGGGGGGGGGGGGGCCCTGCAAAAGGTGGTCCCTGGTTTAAAGGGGTCCCGGCTACAAGGGGGGCCCCTGGCTCAAGGGGGGCCTGACAAAAGGTGGCCCCGGCTAAAGGGGGCCCGACAAAGGGGGGGGGCCCTAAATAAAAGGGGGCCTGGTACGGGGGGCCCCTGATAAGGGGGGGGCCGGGGGGCCCTTACAAGGGGGTCCTGCTAAAAGGGGCCCCTGGCTACAAGGGGGCCCTGACTAAGGGGGCCCCGGGCTACAAGGGGGGCCCCTGACAATAGGTGGTCCTGGCTAAAAAGGGGGCCCTGAAAAAAGGGGGGTCTCTGCCAAAAAGGGGGGGTCCCTGGCTAAAAGGGGGGCCCTGACTAAATGGGGGTCTTGCTAAAAGGGGGGCCTGGCTACAAGGGGGGGGCCCTGGAAAGGGGGTCCCTGGCTAAAATTGGGGGGGGGCCGGGTTTTCAAAGGGGTCCCTGCTACAAGGGGGGTCCTGATACAAGGGGGGACTAAACCCTACAAAAGGGGGGGGCCCTGGCAAAAAAAGGGGGGGCCCCCTGGCTACAAGGGGGGCCTGGTACAAGGGGGGGCCCCTGATTATGGGGGCCCTGATATAGGGGGGCCCTGGTTTAAAGGGGGGGTCCCTGATACATGGGGGTCCCTGGCAAAAGGGATCCCTGGCTCGGGTCCCTGGTAAAAGGGGGGCCCCTGGAAAGGGGGGCCCTGTAAAAAAGGGGCCCCCTCATAAAGGGGTCATGGCTAAAAAGGGGGGTCCCCGGTACAAAGGGGGCCCTGGCTACAAAGGGGGCCTGACTCAAGGGGTCCCTGGCTACCTACGGGGCCCCGGGTTAAAAGGGGGGCCCCTGGCTACAAGGGGGGCCCCTGGCCCAAGGGGGGCCCCCTGATACAAAGGGGGGCCCGCTCAAAGGGGGGGCCTGGCTCCAAAGGGGGGGCCCCTGTCAAGGGGGGCCCTCCCTACCTACAGGGGGGCCCTGACTACAATGGGCCCTGGCTACCTAAAGGAACGCTTTGATCCTACAGGGGGGCCCTGATAAAAAGGGGGCCCTGGTACCTAAATACAAAAGGGGGCCCCCTGACTCCCTCACAGTGTAAAGGTGGGGCCCTGATTCCCTGCACACTGAAAAGGAGG
The DNA here is from genome assembly GCA_025379985.1 of Phyllomedusa bahiana. Taxonomy (NCBI): domain Eukaryota; kingdom Metazoa; phylum Chordata; class Amphibia; order Anura; family Hylidae; genus Phyllomedusa; species Phyllomedusa bahiana. Next base: position 3,426 of record JAODAL010047154.1, on the reverse strand, counting down.
TAACTCCTGTATACTCCTAAGGAGCCCCCTAACTCCCTGCAAAATACCTAAGGGCCTTAACGCCTGTATATCTTCAGGGGAACCCCAAAACTCCCGGTATAACCTAAAAGGGGGTCCCTAACGCTTGCGGGCTTATAAAGGGGCCCTAGTACTACGTTACCTAAGGGAAAAACCCACCTCCTACGGTGGGGCCTTGCCTATTGCCCCTACTAGGGTCTTGTCTACTCCCCTGGTAATAAAATTGAGAGGGCAGCACCCCCATAGTTGTTAAAATTATCTCCAGAGGGGTTAGTCCTTCCCCCCCCTCCAACTCTTGGGGATATAGGCCTCTTAAGTTAGGGCTTGTACCCCCCTCCCCCCCCCGGGAAGTTTGTACAGAGGTGGGAAAAGATAAAGGGTGTGGAAAATTTGGGGGTTCTAAAATATTTGTGTGTAATTTTTTTCAGGGGTGGCTGTGGCCGGCAAAGTTCATGATGGTGCGGAAGATGCAGAAAAAAAAAAAAGGGAAAAAGAAAATAAAGAGAAGAGAAGACTCACAGATATGATATCTCCGGTGAGTCCTGAAATTTTTACTTCTATATTTGGATTAGGCTGTATTTACTGTAAGTGATGTATCTGAGTGGGGGTCTGACCTTATGTGGTCTCTTTTGGGGTGTTGTAGGTTATACCGAGCGGTGTTGACCTTTGTGGTTCTTTGGGTGTTGGGTTATCCTGAGCGGTGTTGACCCCTATGTGGTCTCTATATGGCGGGGTGTTGTGGTTTTTTACTGAGCTGGGGTTTTTCTGGGACCCCATGTTTTGGTTTTTTATTATGGCCCCGGTTGTAGGTTACATCTGAGTGGTGTCTGCCTTATGTGGTCCTTTTATAGCGTGTTGAGGTTTCCGAGCGGTGTTGACCCTATGTGCTCTCTATATGGGGGTGTTTTAGGTTATACCTGAGCTGGTGTTGACCCCTATGTGGTTCTTATGGTGTGTTTAGGTTATACCTGGTGGTTTCTGACCTTTTTGTGGTTTTTTATTTTGTGGGGTTGTAGGTTTATCGGACCGGTATAATGCCAGCGTAAGTGTCCCCGATTGACCCCGTGGGTTGGAGTTAGACTTTTTCTTTTTTGCTGGTGTTTATTTTAGAAGGTGGTGGGTTTTGGCCAAAGGGGAAACGGTGGGGGTTTTTGTTGTGGGTGGAGGGGGATATTGTATGTGGGTGGAGGGGGTATTGTATGTGGGTGGGGGGATATTTGTATGGGGGTGGCGGGGGATATTGTTGTGGGTGGAGGATTTTGTATGTGGGTGGAGGGGGATATTGTACGTGGGTGGAGGGGGTATTGTATTGGGTGGGGGGGGAATATTGTATGTGGGTGGAGGGAGAAAATTTTATGTGGCTGGAGGGGGTTTGTATGTGGGTGGGGGGGATATTGTATGTGGGTGGGGGGGGATTTGTTGTGGGTGGTGGGTTTTATTGTTTTTTATTGGGGTGGGGGGGATATTGTATGTGGGTGGAGGGGGGTTTTTGTGGGTGGAGGGGGGATTGTTGTGGGTGGAGGGTATTGTTGTGGGGGGGGGGTATTGTATGTGGGTGGAGGGGGGTTTTGTATGTGGGTGGAGGGGATATTTGTTGGGGGGGGTTGTTGTTGGGGGGGGGGGGGTTTTTAGTGGGGGAGGGGGAAGAGGGGGGGGGGTATTGTATGTGGGTGGGGGGGGGTTTTTTGTATGTGGGTGGGGGGGGATTGTGTATGTGGGTGGGGGGGTGGGGGGTTTTTTGTTTTGTGGGGGAGGGATATGTATGTGGGGGGGGGATATGTATGGGGGGAGGGGGATATTGATTTGGGGGGGGGGGGATATTGTATTTGGGGGAGGGGGGAAATTTTTGTGGGTGGAGGGGGATATTGTATGTGGGTGGAGGGGGTTTTTTTTAAATTGTATGTGAATGGGGGGGGATTTTTTGGGAAAAATTTTATGGGGGGGGGGTTTTGTATGTGTGGAGGGGGATATTGTATGGGGTGGAGGGGGGTATTGTTGTGGGTGGGGGGGGATTTGTATGTGGGGGAGGGGGATATTGAGTGGGTGGAGGGGGATATTGTTTTGTGGGTGGAGGGGTATTGATGTGGGTGGAGGGGGGAAGGGGGGGGGGTATTGTATGTGGGTTTTTTGGGGGAGGGGGATATTTTTATGTGGCTGGGGGGGGGGGGATATTGTATGGGGGGGGCGGGGATATTGTATGTGGGTGGTGGGGGACTTGTAGTGGGGGGAGGGGGATATTGTTGTGGGTGGAGGGATATGGACGGAGCTATTAGCCCCGTTTCTTGTTGTTAGGGGCTGTGACTAGTGTGATTCTTGCTTTGTACTACACAATACAGTTCTGTTTTGACACTGTTTATGTGGTAAAAAAGGGCCGATTTGCCGGGCGGGGCCCCGGTAAAATTTCTGTACAGTTTGGGGTGGGCCCCCGAAGTTTAATCCCGGGGCCCGACCCCCCAGTCCGACATGGACCATCCCCACCGGGTTTAAAGCATGTCTATGGGGGCCCAAAGGCTGCGGCCCCCCCGCACCGTGGAGTCGCGCCGATCAGATATTCCCCAAAAAAACCCCCATAATTTTAAACCGTTGTGAAAAATACCCAAACAGACAAAAAAATACAAACGTATGCCATGTTTACATTTTAGATCAAGGTGACGTATACATAGAAATACATATGTTTCTGAACATTTCATGTTTTCTGCGTTTCTGCTACAAAACATATCCAAGCATAGCATTGAAAAAACACTGTGTGAATGACCCCTAAGCAGCACAGGAGGTGTGAAATAGCAATGTTATCATGCCTACTGCACGCTGCGTGTCATGGGCTGAAATCCTATGTCTTAGGCCCCATTCTTCTGGCCTAAGAGATGCCGGGAGCAGCGTCCTGGCGAATATGGTGTAATGACATCTACAATGGGGTATCATTACCTATTATAGGGGAAATACTATCAATTATTGCTTAGGGCAATTACCCCACCCATGTACCTACAGGGGCTATATATTATATCCATGTAAAGGAAAAACAGTTTCTTATCCACAGCTCGCCATCTCCATATAGTTTCTGTCACCAAGTTGAAAACTCTTGAAGTGCTTGGATCGAGTCCTTAGGCAAGAAGGCGTGGGTCAACAATGCAAAAAAAAAAGGATCCAGCACACCCAAAGGTGAAATAAAGGTTAAATGTTCAAATTTCATTCCCTTGATTAAAAAAGAAAAAAAACTTTAAAGGGTGTAAAAAAACTGGATCCCGCTTTAAAAAAATAAACCCCGCGTCTCGACACAAAGGGCGACCCGTTGATCTAAGTGCAAAAAGGCCGTTTTTTAAAAAGCTTTAAAGCAGTGTAGAATCTGTCAGAATGAATGTACTGTTTTATGGGGTATAGATTTGGGCTTTCTAGTTCCCTGCAACAACT
>JAODAL010047153.1:0-30217 GCA_025379985.1 Phyllomedusa bahiana | reverse complement strand
GGGTTTTTAAAAAAAAGACTTTTTTTTTTTTTTGTCAGCCCCAGCAAAAAAAGTTTAAATTAAACCCCTGGATTAAAATTCGCCCAAAAAATTTTGAGCCCACAAACTTTTAGCTTTGTAGGTGTTACAATTGCTGTTTTCTACGCCACACAACAAGAGATACAGTTGTAATTAACCTTTGCTTGTGAATTAGGCTACAGGAAAAAATTTATATATTTTAGGGTTGAAAAAGACGGTTTATTTTTGTCAGCACACCAGCAAAACAACGCTTAATTAACCCCTGGATGTAAATTGCGCCAAAGAATTGAGCCGCACAAAACTAGTAGCTTTGTAGCGTGTTACAATTGCGTGTTTTCTACGCCACACAACCAAGAGATAAAGTTGTAATTAAACATTGATTGTGAATTATGGTACAGGAAAAATTTATATATTTTGGCGTTGAAAAATAAGGTTTATTTTTGTCAGCACACCAGCAAAACAACGCTTAATTAACCTCTGGATGTAAATTGCCCAAAGAATTGAGCCGCACAAACTAGTAGCTTTGTATGCGTGTTTACAATTGCGTGTTTTCTACGCCACACAACAAGAGATACAGTGTAATTAACCTTTGCTTGTGAATTAGGCTTACAGGAAAAATTTATGTATTTTGGCGTTGAAAAGACGGTTTTTTTGTCAGCACACCAGCAAAACAACGCTTAATTAACCTCGGGATGTAAATTGCACCAAAAAATTGACCCCAAAAAATTTGGCTTTTTTGGTGTTACAATTGCGTGTTTTCTACCCCACACAAAAAGGATACAGTTGTATTAACCTTTGTTGTGAATTGGGCTACAGGAAAAATTTAATTTTTTGGCTTTAAAAAAGCGGTTTATTTTTGTCAGAAAAAGCCCAAAACCGCTTAATTAACCCCTGGATTAAAATTGCGCCAAAGTTTTGGAGCCCACAAATATTTGCTTTGTAGCATGTTACAATTGCGTGTTTCTACGCCACACAACAAGAGATACATTTGAAATTTAAACCCTTTGCTTGTGAATTGGCTACAGGAAAAATTTATATATTTTGGCGTTGAAAAAAAGGTTTTTTATTTTTGTCAGCCACCAGAAAAACAACGCTTAATTAACCCGGGTTTGAAAATTGCCCAAAGAATTGGCCCAAAATAGAAATTTGTAGCATGTTACAATTGCGTGTTTTCTACGCCACAAACAAAGAGATAAGTTTAATTAACATTTGCTTGTATTTAGGTACGGAAAAATTTTATATTTTTTGGGCTTTGAAAAAGCGGTTTCTTGGGGTCGCACACCAGCAAAAAACCCTTTAAATTAAACCCCGGGTGTAAATTGCGATAAAATTGGGAAGGAAAAAAAAAAAATAAAGTGGTATTTGTTTTTGTAAAAAAAACGTGTTTCTTTAAATGAATAAAACGGGAAAATGGTTTAGATCCACGGGATATGAATTTTTATATGCAGCTGCAGGGACGCACACTGGATTTCAGCCAAAAACCCCAAAAAATTAGAAATAGAACATTAAGAGAAACGTTGAGACAAGCTGAGCACCCCCCAGAAATCGTTTTAAAAATCAATTCTTCAGTAAGAGCTATCAAACCGCGGCCCCACCTTCTGAGAGCAACAAGTGGGGGGGGAGTGAGAGCTTCCCCGGGTCGCCCCGGATTATTGTGCGGGGGGACGTCCAGAATTCCCGGCTTGATTGGCTTTACCCTGCCAAATTCATGCAGGGTAGCCCTTCTTCCTCCCAGAGTGCTTTGCCCCATGTAGCGCCATGTGCTCGCATCCATTTTATCAATCAAAAGCACACTTCGTTCACCCGAAGTACCCCAAAGTTCGACTTCGTTCCGAACCGAAGTTCTCCTGAAATTCTAAACGAATTCCACTTCGTTAGAATCGATTCGCCCATCTCTATTTGGCATACATATATTGAGTCCACAAAATATATTGTACTGAAGGAATATATGTATATCCCAGCCAGTGTAAGTTATATATTAAAGCTAATGTAAGCTTATCACATAGTCGCAATGGTTGTTGTTTTTGTTTTTAATTGTAGTAGTGAAAACCACGTACCTATTTTTATGAATGAATTTCAGTAGTAAAGAAAGTGACATAGATTGTGATGTGGAAGTCTTTCCCCCTATATAAATGAGCACTTCAATACAAACTGACATGCTGTGAACATGGGCTTAGTATCTAGCCAGAAACGCGTCAGCCTTTACCATTGCCTGTATTACGCTATTTTTATCCTTATGCACGAGATTGAAATAATAAAGAAACGGCCTTTATACCTTTCAAGTAAGTGCTTCTTTGCAAGTTTACTACTATACCACAGAGAGCTTGCTTCAATGTTGCAAGATTCATCATGCTATAAAATCCTGAATGGTGATCCCACAACTATAGAATGGATTTGGAGAGAGTGTTAGAGCATGGGGTGTCACAGGAAGTTTTATCCAGAGAGGTGGCAGAGAAAATAAATGTACAAAATCCAGTGATGCCCATTTTTCACGCCCTCCCTAAAATACATAAGGGCTCCTTTCCCCCAGCATTTTGGCCCATTGTCTCAGGGATTGGATCTCTTAACGAGGAACTGGGACGATGGGTCGATCTGCAGCTGCAACCATTGGTGACTAGCATTCCGGGTTTTTGGGAAAACTGAAAAAAGCTTTGTCTGGAATCCTGCCCTGGCCGACGGGGGGTCCTTTTTTTCCATGGGGGGGGGTTTCCCGCATTCCCTTTAACCGGCCCTCCCGTCCAAGGGGAATTTTTGGAAAAATACAGCGTATTTTCAACACATAAGATCATTTTTTTGGTTTTGGCTGTAGAATATTTATTTTCGCATAATTATTTTATGTTTGATGGTAGATATTTTTTACAGACATCAGGAGCTTCTAAGGGGGCCAGGTTTTCACCGACCCTGGCGAATATTTATATGGGGCATGGAAGAAAAATTTTTTTTAATCCAAAACCACCCTTTTTAGGGGTTTCATCAAAGGAAAACCTCTTACTTTTGTGACCTGTTGTTCATCTGGATAGGGGATATTTCTACAATTGATAATTTCATTTTATACATCAATAATAATAACATGAATCTGAAATTCACTTTTGAATATAACGTGGAATCCCTAAATTATTTAGATGTAACGGTTATGGGACAAATCGGAGGTCATATTACAGTCAAACCTTATCAGAAGAGTATGGACAAAAAATTCTATTCTTAGAGCAGATTCGTGCCATCCCACTCATGTAGTGAATAATATACCAACGGGAGAATTAATAAGAATGAAACATAATTGCACAAAAATGGAGGATTTTGTTACACAACAACAACTTACCTGTGACCAACTATAAATTGAGAGGTTATTCCAACAGAAATTCTCAAAAAGGGACAGAAAAGAAATAACGATATAATAAATACTTGTTTCAAAAAAAAAAAAAAAACCCAAAATAAAAAGACAACAGGACTTTGTAACTTTTTCTACTAATTACAGTAAACAGTACAAAGAAGTGGTTAACATCATAAAAACACATCTCCCTGTTTTATATGTAAATGAACACATAAAGAATATTTAAAAAAGTAATGTAAGATTTGTTTCACGTCGGGCCCCCACTGTAGGATCCATAGTTTCGCCCAGCCTATTTGTCACGGATAATAAATTACCTAATACGTGGCTAGACATTAAAGGATGTTACAAATGCGGTCACAACATATGCAAACTATGTAATTACATTGACAAAACAAGCACGTTCACGTCCTTTAGTAACGGTAAAACCTTCTCGATTAAAACTTTTATTAATTGCAACACCAAATGTGTAGTCTACATGATAGGTTGTGAAGTTTGTAAACTACAATATGTAGGATGCACGACGGGAGCTTTAAAAATCTGCATTCGCCGCCAGCTCTCTGATGCCCTAAAAACAGATGCTTTTAAAATCTCTGCTGCATCTAGGAATTTTTCTAACGTACATGCGGGAGATCTCCGATCCCTGACAGTGGTGGGGATAGAACGCGTGTCACGTCCACCTCGAGGCGATGATCTCCATAAAAAGTTATTAGCTAGGGAAGCTTGGTGGATCTTCAATTTAGACACAAATTTTTTAACCCTTGGGTCTTAACATTTAAAAAGAAATTTTTAATATATTTTAAAGAAAACACTATGTTTCGCTGCAGTTGGTACATGTGTATAGTTGTTTTACTGTTTATTTTGTTGCCAGGCAGTATTTTTAATTAAAAGTCATTTCTTTTTTAATCAGATTTCTAAAGGGTTAAATATACCAGTGCATAGTCTTGGGTATTTAACTCTGCGGGTAACAGCTGTATTTTAAACCCTGAGGGGAAGGGTTTACGGACCCCAAAAGCGTCGGCAGTCTACTCCTTATTCAGCACGGGGTGCTTACTGAGCTTTCCCCCTGATGTTTTTTATTTTGGGACAAAAAGATTTTTTAAATGAAAGAAAAAAGATAAAGAATTTAATGCCATTTTATCCTGCTTTGGGTATACCCCTTGTGCACCAGCAGCGCTGGCCATCTTTAACTTTTGTGCTTGGATTAAATGAAAGGATTTTCCTTCCTGGCCATGCGGCAGCTTGGACAAGCATACCTCGGACTTCAGGTGAGCCGTTTCTTCTACTAAATTAGACCCTTCAAATGCTTTCGAAAAATCTAGATAAGACACCAGGCCTCACGTCGTCCCGTCAGAATAACTTCCTCAAAAAGCTGAGAATTTTGTTTGAAGAGTCGAAACCCATGCTGGGCACGTTATACATTTATTTTCAGTGAGAACTCCGGATAGCATCTCTAAGAAAACCTTTCAAACATTTTTCCCACAACAGGGTTAAAATTAACGGCCCCATAGTTTTTCCCGGGTCATTTTTGACCCCTTTATGAATATTGGCACCACATTTGCAATGCGCCAATCCCTTGGGACATTCCCCGTTACTAGACAGTCCATAAATATTAAAAGTAGAGGACTATCAATGACATCACTTAACTCACTGAGGACACGTGGGGTTATGACATCAGGACCTGGGGATTTGTCTATTTTATTCTCCTTAAGATGGAGCTGCACTTCTTCCTGGGTTAGATAAGAAACATTTAAGTTGGAGTTTACCTCATCCCTCTGCTCATCAACAGGAAGGTCATCCCCCTCGGTAAATAAAGTAGAGAAAAAATTGTTTAATAGGTTTGCTTTTTTCTCATCGCCCTCTACAGTCTTTCCCTCACTATATTTCAAAGGGCCAACATTTTCTGTTTTAATCTTTTTACTATTTATATAGCTAAAAAATATTTTGGGGTTAGTTTTACTTTCTATGGCAATATGTCTGTCTCCAGCTTTGCTGCCTTTATCATTATTTTACAAACTTCATTTTTTTCCCTATAGCTTCTTAGTGCCTCTTCATTACCCTACTACCCTCCTGTTTTAGTAGATGAAACGCTTTATTTTTGTTATTTATTGCCTCTTTTACTTCCCTGTTGATCCACATTGTGTTTTTCCTGTTTCTAATTATTTTATTACCATAAGGTATGTACCTCTCACAGTGGGCGCCTAGGATGTTTTTAAAAATATCCCATTTATTATTTGTTCTGCCATTTTTAAACACCTTGTCCCAGTCAATAAGGTTTAGGGCCTCTCTAAGCAGAATAAAATTAGCCTTCCTAAAATTCAGTGTTTTGTGGCTCCTCGACAAAAAACTCTATTGAAGGATAAAAGCAAATGTATTATATTATATTATGGTCACTATTTCATAGATACCCCTCAACCTGAACCTTTGTTACTCTGTCAGGTCTATTAGTGAATATTAAGTCTAGAAGGGCCTTTCTTCTAGTCGGTTCCTGCACCATTAGGGTGCTTTCACACGGTGCAGTTTTGGTGCGTTTTTGGTGCGTTTTTTTGGATGCGTTTTTTGTGCAGGAAGGTACACAACACTTTAAAGAGGAAAAAATGGCTATAAAATATAACTTTTAATAATATACGTTAAAATACTAGCATCTCTTTATAACGTTCAAGCATCCCTTAGTACAACTGTAAGATACAACGACCAAACAAAATGAAGAATAAGGGTAGGTGGTCCACAATACTAGCCCTATGTGACCCTTAGATTGCTACACATACCCTGACCAAGCCAAAAAAGCAGGACAGTCGCCCTGATAAGAGCGCGCCTGCCAGCAACCTAACACTATAAACACTGGCCCTACTAAGCCCTGTGACCCTGTCCTTAGGAAGGTACAGCAATTAATGATATACATTGTTGCACAAAAAATGCATCCAAAAAACCGCACCAAAACTGCACCGTGTGAAAGCACCCTTTGGCAAAAGTAATTATCACTAGTTATTGACAAAAACCTGTTTCCTTTATGAGAGACACAAGTCTCAGTTTCCCAAAATATGTCTGGGAAGATAAAGTCGACCGTAATAACTACCTCATTATGATTAGCCGCCTCATCTATTTGCCTGAGGAGTACATCTTCCATGGGTTCTGTTATATTTGGGGGCCTATAGCAGACTCCTATTAGTATTATATTATTGTTGTTATTGTTACCCCATGTATATCTACCCATAATGATTCCACATGTTCATTACCTGTACCTATATCTTCCCGCAGTGTTGGCTTCAGACAGGATTTTACATAGAGACATACACCTCCCCCCTTCCAGTCCTTACGATCTCTTTTAAATAGACTGTAACCCTGTAAGTTAACCACCCAGTCGTAGCTCTCGTCCAGCCATGTCTCAGTTATCCCCACTATGTCATATTATTTCTTCAGCAATTAATAATTGTAGTTCATTTATTTTGTAGGTCAGACTCCTGGCCTTTCTTCAGTAGGCAATTTAGAGATTTTTCAGTTTTTATTACTTTCTACCTGATCTTTTTAACTATTGCTACACCCCCTCCCTCCACTCCACCAGCTGTTTTATTTCTTATTCCCAGCTCTCTATTTTCACTATCTTGCCCGCTATCTTTGTAGTTACCCTCTCCCCAGTCCCTAGGTTAAATATTCCTCCAACTTCCTGGTCATTTTGTCCCCCAATACAGCTGTACCCTCCCTATTTAGGTGCAGCCTGTCCCTATCATAGAGTTTGTAGCCAAAACAGAAGTCAGTCCAGTTCTCTAAAAACCCAAATCCCTCTTTCCTACACCAATTTTTGAGACAATTTTTTGCCTGCAGCTGTCTGTGTTATAAGCACAGATAGCTGTCAGTTCAGTCTAAGCACTAGTTTACCCTCTCCCAGTCTGCTAATCAGTAATAAAATGTTGCTTAGCACATAAAACACTGATTAGCATTTTTTGTGGTGCAGGGAGTTTTTTTTTACTTTTTTTTATATTTTTTATACATACAGTGTATATATATATATATATATATATATATATATATATATATATATATATGTATATTATTTTTTAATATATTATATTATATTATATATATATATATTATATAATATAATATATATTATATATATAATATATATATATATATATATATATATATATATATATATATATATAGTTGTTTTTTTTCTGGGTTGCGCCAATTTTAGCGCAACCACCACTGCCCTCACTGATGCCTCACTGACCAGCGTCTGTTCATTTTTTTTTTTAGGGTATAGTGGGGAATTTTTTTAATCTTTTTTCTAGTGATGATCAGCATCCAAGCTCAGTTGGTGATGCAGGGATTAGTCCTGCTGCCTCTAAGTGATTATCAGTGACAGATGTCATTGATCATTCTAAATTATTATTCTATATTTTTTTTTATTATTTCTAAGTAAAAAAAAAATTGTGGTTAGGAGCATAGCTCACTAGATAGGCAGGGTAAAAACAAAAACGAGACAGAGCATCCTAGTGCAATATTGCAAATTTTGAGTACAATCCGCTAGTACTTATTTTATGCACTAACCTTTTAGTGTTGTGCAAAGTCAGGCACAACATGATTTTGAGCATCCAAATATTTGGACCCGAAGCGTCAAGATCGTCCACAGCAGTCTGTCCGTTTTGCTCCATATGCCCGATGCACGGGGTCAGGGCGATGGCGATCCAAAAGGTGTGAAGACTTTCTCCAGTTTGCCCAGAAAAAAAACTCCTTTAAATGGACTGTAATGAGCGCACTGGACGTCTTTTTAGTTGAAAGCTTTATTATAAATAGCAATGGAGTACGCGTTTCATGTGTAGACCACACTTCCTCAGTTCCATACACAATGTGCAAGACTCATGGGGCTAAATACAAACAACTACCAGGTCTGCACATGTCAAACAAGGGTAAAAGGGTAAGGGAACAATCAGGTAAAAGTATAAAAATGAAATAAATAGATTAATGCATAAATCGCCTTCACAGACTTGTGCATTCACATGGAAATAACATATAATTTTAAAAGTATTACAAGAACAATTATTAGAAAAGTCGAAAAGGCAAAATAAAAAAACGCTTTATTTAAAAGAACTTTATTTAAAAAACATTATTAAAAAAAGGAAGAAGTAAAATGTTACTAATTGTAGCCGTTACAGACTGCTGGATTTGTTCAGAGTCTATCACTAAGGGTCATCAAAGTGCTGTTTTGAAATTTGTATTTATATTGTGAATGTAGAAGAGAAAAGTAGTGTCAGTCAAGACTTATAAACTTTTAAACATGTTTCCCATTGATGGTCTCCAGTGATTACTATTCCCTCAGTTTAAAAGGATATGAGGTCTAGGAGTACAGCAATATACCGTATATACTCGAGTATAAGCCGAGTTTTTCAGCACAAAAAATGTGCTGAAAAATGCGACCTCGGCTTATACTCGAATCACTGTCGGCGCTCGGGTGCTGCGATGGCCCAAGTGCCGACAGGGACGCTTCAGTTATATGCGGCTCCTCAGGGAGCGCATATAACTGAATGCCGAGTAGCTGACAGAGTCCGGGCGCTGCGCTGGCTCGGGCACTGTCCGCGATCCCTTCACCTATATGCGACTCCTCCGGAGCGCATATAGGTGAAGGGATACCACTGTGCGAGCGCTCCCTGCCCCGCAGTGGACTCCGGGCAGCCGCAGCGGCACAGGCAGCGTGTGTCATCACGCTACGTGCGTGGCCTGATGACATCACCCGCCTGTGCCGAGAAGACCCGAGGAGCGCGCCCGGGAGACGGAGCAGCGGGGATCCAGGTAAGTGATTGTTTTTTTTATTTTTTTAAACTGCCTATACCTGCCTACAGCTGCCTATACCTGCCTATACCTGCCTACAGCCGGCCCTATACCTGCCTACAGCTGCCTATACCTGCCTACAGCTGGCCCTATACCTGCCCTATACCTGCCTACAGCTGCCTATACCTGCCCTATACCTGCCTACAGCTGCCTATACCTGCCTACAGCTGCCTATACCTGCCTACAGCCGGCCCTATACCTGCCCTATACCTGCCTACAGCTGCCTATACCTGCCCTATACCTGCCTACAGCTGCCTATACCTGCCTACAGCCGGCCCTATACCTGCCTACAGCTGCCTATACCTGCCCTATACCTGCCTACAGCTGCCTATACCTGCCTACAGCCGGCCCTATACCTGCCCTATACCTGTCTACAGCCGGCCCTATACCTGCCTACAGCTGCCTATACCTGCCCTATACCTGCCTACAGCTGCCTATACCTGCCTACAGCCGGCCCTATACCTGCCCTATACCTGCCTACAGCTGCCTATACCTGCCCTATACCTGCCTACAGCTGCCTATACCTGCCTACAGCTGCCTATACCTGCCTACAGCCGGCCCTATACCTGCCTACAGCTGCCTATACCTGCCATATACCTGCCTACAGCCTGCCTATACCTGCCTACAGCCGGCCCTATACCTGCCTACAGCTGCCTATACCTGCCCTATACCTGCCTACAGCTGCCTATACCCGCCTACAGCCGGCCCTATACCTGCCCTATACATGCCTACAGCCTGCCCTATACCTGCCTATGGGGCCATATACCTGCCTATTACCTGCATATGGGGCCATATACCTGCCTATAATCTGCTTATGGGGGACATATAACTGCCTATTACATGCCTATGGGGCCATATACGTGCCTTTTGGGATATATACCTGCCTATACATGCATATAGGGCCATATATCTGCCTATAATTGCCTATGGGGGACATTAAACTGCCTATGTAATTTTATTGGTATCCATTTTTATTTTTAAAATTTACCAGTAGCCGCTGCATTTTCTACCCTAGGCTTATACTCGAGTCAATAAGTTTTCCCGTTTTTTGGGGCAAAAGTAGGTGCCTCGGCTAATACTCGGGTCGGCTTATACTCGAGTATATACGGTAGTATAAAGAGTTTTGTGTTCTCGGATGTTGTACACATACATACATATGTAAAAAAGAACTATGATCTAGGAAAAAAATGTGTTTTGACATAAATATAGAAATAAAATATAAATATTTAAAAGGAGAAAAAATAAAAATAAAAAAAATATATATATGGCAAAAATATATGCCAAAAAAAAGTAAATAAATAAATGCATGAATAAATTAATTATTAGAACATGTATTGATATGGCAGGAGGAAAATGATATGTTTTACAATGGAACATTCCTATTGGTTTTAAAAATGGAAGATTATTTTACCACATTCCAGAATGAGATGAATTTCAGGGAGAGGCCCAGTTTATGATATCCTAAGAGATGTTTATTAGAATATTTAGTATATGTTCTGTAACCTCGTTGAAACCCATAGGGTCTGCAACTGGTAAATCCAGAAAACCTCTCTCTTTTGTAGGGCTTCAAACATATTATTGATATGTTCTGGAATATGATCAATGAGAATGAGTTTGAGTGTCTTATAATCCCCATCGTGTGTTTCAGTTATGTGCCTTCATAATCCATATAACATATATCTTTTTCTTATGTTCATGTGATGTCCGTTCATACAGTTATGCACTTGTTGGGTGGTTCGCCCAATATATTGTTTCCCACATGTACATGTTAGAAGATATATCACATGACTACTATTACAGTTGAGGGGATGTTTAATATCGAAGGATTGGCCAGTTGTACGTGATGTGAAATTTTTCCCACCCTGTCCAATCATTAGGCATGTCATGTATCTGACCGCTTGTATAAAGTTCGTCCAGTAATAAATTATTTTAGCACCAAATTTGCAGCGGTCTATACCTCAGAGAAATATATTTGTGTGGATGAGTCCCTCATTCCTTTCAAGGGCAGGCTTACATTTCGCCAACACCTGCCCAGCACAACAGCGTGTTACGGGATCAGGATGTACAAGCTGTGCGAGAATATCTCCAGGTACACTCACAGCCAGTGACTGATTAGGGGGGCCTAGGGCCCACCAGAGGCGTTGATTTTAGGGGCACGCTTTGCCTCGGTGTCTCTGCCTGTATGGTCTCCCGCCCGGTCTTGCTTCAACTTATACAGACCGATGTGATGATATTATCACTCTAATCTGTAATCAGGATGGGGTGCTGGGGCTTCTGAGTCTCCATCACCTAATTGCAGCAGAACACCGGTGGTGAAGATGTAATCATGTAATCTATGCAATATATTGTATTCTTTGTGATCAAATGTATATAGGTTGTAGCACTCGAAAATTTAAAACATGCATAGCAGAGCATATTTCAGGTATAAAGAAAGGGCATGTTTTCCAAACAGGTGCAGTCAGGCATTTTGTGGAGTGTCATGCAGGCAACTTGTATTATTTCACATATTTTGGAGTAGAAAAAGTGGAAAGACCGAACCGTGGAGGAGATTGGCAGCAAAGGGTTCGGTTACGTGAAGCTTTCTGGATCCTAGAGCTTGAAATGAGAGTACCCTTAGGTTTAAATTATCGCAATGATCTAGCGTATATTCATTAACCTCTCCTATTTTTCCTATATGGTGCTTATTATTTTTTATCTTGAAAAGGCATTAGTGATGTATGTATTTACATGTGTTAAATGTATACTTTGAAGCTAGATGTATAGCAAGTATATATTTCTTCTTCCTGATACATTTTAGGTTAGCAAAGAGTTAAGGGAAATGATGTCATTAAACATGTGTTAGTCTCTTTTATATTTAAAGAAGCCAGTTTGTGAAAGTGAACCAGACCATGAACAAGGGCAAGCTTGTAGCCCGAAACGCGTTGGTTGTTTTAACTTTTTTTATACCCTCTGCACAGAAGATTTGTCAATAAAAGATACACGTTTTTGTAATGGCCGTGGCTGGATGTATTTTTGCAAAGAAAGTTATGGCTTTATCCTGTGACTGAGGATTACTCCCTTGCCAAGCTGGCCAGAAAACGTCTTCACCGGAAAGCTCCGGTGCATTACAGACCTACAAATGAGGTGAGCTACCTTAATCTACTTGCTATGTTAGGTGAAGATAAAGCGCGGCATGTATGAAATTTGGCACTTAAACGCCAAATTTCATGCGCATAATTTTAGTCTAGAATGCGCCTAGTTTATGAGCCCGCTCTACATTCTAGCACTAGGGCGCCATTTCTGGCTCAGATAAACCACTTTGTGCTCTACCTGTTCCATCTGTAATGCCTCTGGAAATGCCGTAGCGAAGCTATAAATCTATAACTTCACTACGGTTCTACTGCGCCCCGCCTCCTGATTTAAAAAATGTAGTGAACAGGTCTGCGCCTCAGATCCGGCTGAAAAGACGCCAGATATCTAGTGCAGCCCTATTCATACAGGTCGCCCGCAAAGTCTAAAGATATAAATATATATATATTTACCCACTCCACAAATGATAAATTTTATGTGAATAAAAATATATAAAAAGCTATAAACATAAAGTTCCAAGAATAAAACCACTAAATAATGGTTGTACATTTACCAAATAGCACCATTACATAAAACCAGAATCCCAATACCAATAATACTGATTACCAATAATGTACCTTTACCTCATTTATCAAAACCAAAACTGTCGGTGCACAACTGTCTTTGTTGCCCATAGCAACCAATCAGAGCTCAGCTTTCATTTCTTATACTGTTCTGATAAGATGAAAGCCAGGTTCTGACTGGTTGCTATGGGCAACAAAGACAGTTGTTCACGCAGTTTTAATAAATGATGCCCAATATGTACAGGTAGATGTGTTTTTGGTGCATTTTTTCACAAGTGTTTTTCCCATTAATAATCATGCCTCCATCACCTAGTTTGTCATGTGGAAAAACACAACGAATACGAAACAAAGAAACACACATGTGCGCTTTTTTGGTGCAGAATAAAATAGAGGTCTATGGAGTGAAAACTACCACAACTTGTCTGAAAATATTATTTAGCTACACCTGTGTTTGGAAAAAACACAAAGAAGCGTACCCATAGTGCAAAAGAGAGCAATGTCGGTAGTGCGTTTATAATGAGTACATAAGAGTGACCGAGGACATAGTTAAGTGACAATAAAAAGTATAGGTAAGAAAGAGTAAATAAAAAACTACATGATTAATACCATGTGTATGAATTAATTAAAGACAACAGCAATATTGATGATGATCCGGTAACCCCATTCCTGCCAGGCATCTTTTGGGTTTTTTAAGTACGTGTCTAGACTATCTCGCATTTAGCTATGCTACTTACTTTTTTCCCCTAATAAAAAAGACTTTACTTTTCATTAACAATAGTTTTTTCTTTTATATCAGGGATAACGGTAAAAAAAAAAAACTTTTTAAAGGGAACCTGTCAGCTACTTTATGCTGACCAAACAACAGGCAACATGAAATAGCTGCAGGTTACCAGATCCTAACCCTGTGTGTTTTACCCCAAATGCTGCGGCGTTCTCAGGTAAAACACTCAGTGAAGTTGTCCCAGATATGAGAAGAAGCCACTGTGCCCGCACCAATGTGCAGCTTTTCCCCGCCCCCTCAGCTTGACTGACAGCTCTATCCCATGTTTGTCTATAGGGACCTGTCAGTCAAGCTGAGGGGGCGGGTAGAAGCCGCACATCGAACTCATCTCCCTGCACCCGGCTGCACTTCACTAGGTGTTTATCTGGGAACGCCGCAGTGTTTCGGGGTAAAACCCACATGCTTGGGACCGGGTAACCTGCAGCTATTTCATGCTGCCTGTTGTTCGGGCAGCATAAAGTAGCTGACAGGTTCTTTTAAATAATTTTGTTTAGTAAGTTTTGAAATTGTCACTTTCCTGTTACAGACATTTTTATAGACAACACAATTTTAGAATCATTGTAGGTGAGGCTAAAAGGTTTGGGTTGGTTTTTATTTTGTCTTTATTTTTTTTTTAGAGCTGTGTGGAGCTGTGGGCTTGTGGTGATCCACCTCAATCAATTATATTGGAGCTTTTAATATAGGCGAATGTGTGTGCTATATTCAGAGCTCCCATAGAAGTGAATGGGGAGGGCGACCACAAGCGCCACCCCTCATTTTTATGCCCGACCGAATGTGTGCGCTATATTCAGAGCTCCCATAGAAGTGAATGGGGAGGGCGGCCACAAGCGCCACCACCAGGCCCGGACTGACCATAGGGCAAACCGGGCATTTGCCCGGCGGGCCGCTGGCGTCCGGGCCGCAGGGCCGGCTCGGATCGCCCGCCGAGGAGGACGGTGTTCCGCCCCGGTGGGCCCCGAGTGCCGGCACCTGTCTGTGGCGCGCTACAGGGGCCGCAATGGTCGCATCAGCCATACAGCACGGCTGCCGCCTGCACCGCGTGGTGCAAGCAGCAGCCGAGGCTGCGCATCTGGGATCTACTGATCCCGTCTGCTCAGCTACCAGGAGGCCGCGGGGCAGGCGTGCGATGCGATGACGTCATCGCGCGCCTGCTCCACGGCCCCGCTCTCTGCAGTGAGCGGCCACCGGCTCCGGAGTGAAGAGTGAAGAGGAGGGGGTAGCGGGTGTCTGGGTGAGTATTACTTTTTTATTTATTTTTTTAACTTTTTACTGTCCCTGGCTGCCCATAATTGCCCTGCCCTGCCTACCTATATAAAGCCCTGCCCTGGCTACCTATATAAAGTCCTGCCCTGGCTACCTATATACAGCCCTGCCCTGGCTACCTATATACAGCCCTGCCCTGGCTACCTATATAAAGCCCTGCCCTGGCTACCTATATACAACCCTGCCCTAGCTACCTATATACAGCCCTGCCCTGGCTACCTATATAAAGCCCTGCCCTGGCTACCTATATACAGCCCTGCCTGGCTACCTATATACAGCCCTGCCTGGCTACCTATATAAAGCCCTGCCCTGGCTACCTATATACAGCCCTGCCCTGGCTACCTATATAAAGCCCTGCCCTGGCTACCTATATAAGCCCTGCCCTGGCTACCTATATACAGCCCTGCCCTGGCTACCTATATACAGCCCTGCCCTGGCTATATACAGCCCTGCCCTGGCTACCTATATGATGCCCTGCCCTGGCAACCTATATGATGCCCTGCCCTGGCTACCTATATAAAGCCCTGCCCTGGCTATATGATGCCCTGCCCTGGCTACCTATATGATGCCCTGGCTATATGGTACCCTGCCCTGGCTACCTATACCCTGCCCTGGCTACCTATACTCTGCCTTGGCTATATGATGCCCTGCCCTGGCTATCTATACCCTGCCCTGGCTATATGATGCCCTGCCCTGGCTACCTATACCCTGCCTGGCTATATGATGCCCTGCCTGGCTATATGATGCACTGCCCTGGCTATATGATGCCCTGCCTGGCTATATGATGCCCTGCCTGGCTATATGATGCACTGCCCTGGCTACCTATACCCTGCCTGGCTATATGATGCCCTGCCCGGCTATATGATGCTCTGCCCTGGCTGCCTATACCCGGCCTGGCTGTCTATACCCTGCCCTGGCTGCCTATAATAGCACTGCCTACCTATACGCTGCCTTTAATAGCCCTGCCTACTTATACACTACCCTGGCTGCCTATATACTGTCCCTGTCCTGTCCCTGTCTGCCTATAAGTGGCCCTGTCTGCCTGTTTACTGGCCCTGCCTGCCTGCATACTGTCACTGCCTGCCACTTATCTGTCATTTTTTAATTTCTAATTTTTAGGGTCTAACATACGCTGTTTGGGGAATTGATAGGAAAGTGCTAGAAGAGAGAGGAGTCTAAGATGTATTTGTTGTAAATTCTACAGGGACGAGTAGTGACCACTAGAAGAAGACATTGCATGCTGTACCGGACAGAGAAAGAAATGAAAGAGAACAACAAGGGAAGACGCCATGGAGGTTTGTGCCAGAAGGAGAAGAAAAGGAGAAGAAAACAACTCCCATCAGAGATGACGTCTCTGGTGAGTCCCTGCTGCCAGGGGTCATTTTACTTCTATGTTGAATCAGGGGTTTCTCTGCACCACTGTTTCTTTTTTACTTGTGTGTAAGGGGCTCTCACACTGAGCGGTTTTGGTGCATTTTTTGATGCGTTTTTTTTTTTTTGTGCAGAAATGTTCAGCATTAACTGCTTTGCCTTTCTGCACAAAATGCACCAAAAACGCTCTGTGTGAATGCAGCTTTATAGTGTAGTTTATTTTAGAAAGTGGCGAGGTGCGAGAACAATGGGAATTTTTTAAGCGGATATTGTATGTGGGTTGCTGGGGGCTTAGTGCCAGGGCTGATTTTTATTCCCAGTCCGGCCCTGGCCACCACTCATTTTTATGCCCGATCGGCTAGCTGAGAGCCAGCCATGGCCCTGGACATGTGTACCTGCCCCAAGATTTATGTGGGAAAAACCATACAGGAGTTTCGTCGTCAGATCTCTGAACATCTGAGTACTATTAAAACTAGAGGTGACACTCCCCTAGCGAGACACATTTTGGAGGTACATAATGGTAAAATAGAGGTGCTAGAATTTTGGGGCATCTTTGTGAAAAAAGCTAGGGGAAAGAAAGGGCGATCTGGAAATAGTTTTATTGCAGGAAGAGGCAAGATGGATACACAGACTCAATACATTGAAACCCAAAGGCCTAAATGAAGGCTTTTCATTTTCAGTATTTATTTAATCTTGCTGATTCCCTATATAATTTTTGAGGAAACGTAATATATGTGATAAAGTACGGTCAGTTGAATGGTTGAATATATGAGTATAGGAGCACCAGAGTTCACATACGTGCTTTTTTTTTTTTTCTGCTTCTTCCCTTATCCCTCTCCTGCCTCCTCTGCCCCCTCTTTGTCCCTCACTTTCCCAGTGTTTTGCAATGATGATAAGTATTAATCACATGAGGCCACAGATTCTATTTAACTAATTGGGACATATTTTTATTTTGCATGAAGAGTCTGTTAGCAACCAAATCATGTAATATATATATTTACATTTATTTACATTGCTATGACGAGATGCAGCTCGGGAATAAATTACCGTCTATTTATGTATGCATTTATTATTTCTACCGACTACATAAATTTTATGCTGGCCTATGCAAGTACAATAGAGCATGACTGTACTAGCATTTCTGCACAATTCTATTGTAACGTAATGAATCAGGTAACTAGCTGAGACCTGTAAGAAAGAATATTTAGTGGGGAAAGTGGGAGGTGAAATTGCAGGAGGGGGGGGGGGGGGGAAATATCATAAGGCCCAAAGCTTTATTAATATAAATATGCATATTAGATACAGAGGGGAAGAGGTTTATGGGAAGGGACAAAGTTAGCAGTGTGCTGTAAAATGTAATACCTATTCTGCTTAGTCTGTTCTAGGTGAGCCGCATAGACGCAGTAATGTGAGAGAAGTTGGACGGAAGTCCGTCATAGTTAGGGCAGAAATGTCCATTGATACAGTGCATGGTAAGATAGGGTGGAAGCCCACTATTTACCAAAAAAAAAAAAAAAAGGAAGCCCGCTATGAAGATGGTGAATTTGCCTGAGGAATGTTGTTTATAAGAACACAGCAGCAGCAGTATGCAGGCAGGAGAGAAAAAAAGAGGGAATGGGTATTGTTGAATCTCTGGTGGTGAATTGGTGAGCACCTGAATAGGGTGTATACCTAAGACCATATAAAAGGAAATGAGCTAGACCACATGGGACCGGACCTCTGTCCCCTGATGAAGCCAGTTAGCTGGTGAAACATGTTGGGGAGATCAGGCATAACATTTTAATTTGTGATTTTCTACCTCTTTCTACTGTGTTATCCACTGCAAGGGGTCTCACAAGGAAACCTTATATGTTTCATGCCCATCAGATTAGGATGACTGCCCAAGTAAGATGTTTTGGATTCCTTTCTGGAGTTAGCCCAAATCACTGTATATATAGGTGTCCTGCTAATAGGTGTGTTCCCCCAGACTTGATAAATAGAAAAGGAGTTATTCCTTCACAATAGAAAGGGAAAAATTAAAAAGGTTAGAAATCAGGTTTTTAAATAGTGGTGATTGAGGTTAAGTGTTATACTAATAAAAGTTAAGTTTTAGTGCTTTATAGATTGAGAACTGATAGGGTTTTAAATTTTTTGCCTATGGCAAAAAGTAAATATATTGTTTAAAGGGGTTGTGCACAGGTAACTGTAGGACCCCCCTTTTCATTTTTCAAACGGGGCCCCAAGAACTTTTTTTTGCCTCTGCTTGCAAATTTTGTACAGTGAATAGGGGTGGCAGCAAGAACTTTCCAAGGAAACAGGGGGGTTCCACTGCGGGGGCAAGTTATAAGGAGTGCACGGTGCAGCGCCGGGCCCTTCCCCCTGAGGGGCCCCAAAACCCCTTTTTAACAGAAAAAAAGGGAAAACCGGATTGGAAATGGAAAGGTAACGTGGGGGGCAAAGGTAGTACAGGCAACTCCTGTCAGGGACCCTAATAAAAGGGGGGCCCACTTATATGTTAAAAAAAAAAGGAATGAAAGAGGGGGGGCCTCATTTGATTTGGCTGTGAGACCCTGAAACGGTTAATAGATACGGGTGGCAGCCCTGTAATTGGGGGGGGGCCAGTTTACTTTTTTCACCGGCCCAAACACTTGAACTTACGCCCCTGCAGTCTGGGCAGATTAGACAGTAGTACCCCTTGGTGGGGAGCGAGAACATGCCAAGGGGACATGGATTTTTCCGTTCGACGCATTTGCGGCAGACCATTGGGCGCAAAAACAGCCAATGAGGGAAACCTTCAGGTGATAAGAACCGTAATTTTCCCTCCCAAAGGCAAAACATATGTGGGAAAACTTAGTAAAAAAAATTTGCCTCAAAATGCGAAAAAAAAATTTAAAAGGCAAAAAATTTAATTCCTTTAAATGGCTAATTTAAAAAAATTTAGGACAGTTTTGGAAAGCGGGCCTAGTATAAAGGCGCCGGACTACATTAGCGGCAGTCCCAAAGGGTGGCAGCAAGAACATGCGGGGGGGAACATGGGGTTTTCCCTTTTCGACAAGTTTTGGGGCCGGCAGTCCCTTTTTGGTGGCAGGAAAAAAATCCCCAATGAGGAACCAATACAGGTGATAAAAAACCTTTAAAATTTTACCATGCAAAAGAGTAAACCTGCATATGGGGGAACAATTTTGAAAAAAAATTACCCCTCAAAAAAGTGACGGGAAAAAAATTTGAGAGCCTAAAATATTACCGTATTACCGAGTATAAGCCGGGGGGGTGGTTTTCACCCCAAAAAAGAGTAAAAAACTCTACCTTGGGGCTTATACTCGAGTCACTGCCCGGCGCTCGGGCGCCGCGATGGGCCCGGGCGCCGACGGGGAGCTTCAGTTTAATGTGGCTCCCCCGGGGGGAGGGGCATATAATGAAGGCCGAGGGAAAAAGGGCCGGAAACAGTGTCCGGGGGCGTGCACTTTTTGGGGGCACTGTCCCGATCCCTTCCCTACATCGACTCCCCCAAAGCGCATATAGGTGAAGGGATCCCCTTCGGGGGGACAAGCGGCGCTCCCGTGCCCCGCGGGTTTCCCCCCCGGGCGCCGCCCCATTTTTCCGGAAAGGGAAAGGTGTGTCATCATTTTTGCGGTGCGGGGCCCTTTATGCGTCACCCGCCTGTGCCGAAAAAGTTTGCGGGGAATCGCGCGGGGGGGCCCGGGTTTAGAAACGAGGGGCGGAGCGACGGGGGGGGAGACGGGAGCGCGGGGAGCCCCGGAAAGTGATTTTTTTTGTTTTTTTTTAAAAATGCCTATGCCTGCCTACAGCTGTTTATATTTGCCTACACCCGGGCCCCTATACCTGCCCTACACCCGGGCCCTTTTAACCTCCTAAAGTGGCCCTTTACCTCCTACAGCCTCCCCTTTTACCTGCCTACGGGCCGGCCCCCTATCCCTCCTACACCCCTTTGCCTCAATCCCTTGCCTACGGGCCGGGCCCTTACCTGCCTACACCCTCCCGCTTTTTTCCCGGGCCTAAGCCGGGCCCTATACCGCTACACCCGGCCGTAACTGCCTAAAGATGCCTATACCTGCCTACAGCTCTATCCCCTGCCTACACTGGCTCTTTTACCGCCTACAATCCCTATCCCTGCCTACAGATGCCTATCCCCCCCCTACGGGATGCCTTTTCCCTCCCCACACCCCGGGCCCCTTTTAAACCCTGCCTACAGCCGGCCCTATCCTTTCCCTTTACAAAAGCCTATACCTCCCCTTACACCGGCCCCAAATACCTGCCTACAGGGGGGGCCCCTTATACCTCCCTACAAAAGCCTATCCCTGCCCTACACCCGGCCCTATCCCTCCCTTAAAGATGCCATAAACTGCCTACACCCGGGCCCTATACTCCTCCATAGGGCCTTTAAAACCTCCCCTACACCCGGCCCTAATCCCTTTGCCTACAGCCGGCCCCCCAATACTTCCCTACACCCGGGCCCCTTAACTTGCCAAAACACCCGGCCTTTTACTTGCCTACACCCAGCCCTTTTCCCTGCCTACAGCCGGCCTTTTAACCTCCCTACAGCTGGCCCTTTTACCCCCTACACCCCTGCCCTAAAACCTGCCTACAGGGGCCCCCAAATCCTGCCTACAGCCTCCCCTCAAACCTCCCTACAGCCTGCCCTTTCCCTCCTACAGCCTCCCCTTTAAAAACCTCCCTACGGGCCTGCCCTTACCCCCTTTACACCCGGGCCCCTATCCCCTTCCTACAGATGCCTATAACCTCCCTCCAGCGGCCAAAACCCTTTGCCTACAGCTGGCCTAAAACCTCCCTACAGATGCCTATACCTGCCTACAATCCCTATCCCCTCCTAAAATGCCTTTTCCCTCCCCTACAGCCGGCCCAAATCCCTGCCTAAATATGCCTATACCTCCCCTACACCCGGCCCTATCCCTCCCTTTCACCCGGCCCCTTTATCCCTGCCTACTTTATGCCTTTTCCCTTTCCCTACAACCCGGGCCCCTATACCTGCCTACAAAAGGCCTATACCTCCCTACAGCCGGCCCAAAACCCTGCCTACCAGCGGGCCCTTTCCCGCCACATATGCCTTTCCCTCCCCTACACCCGGGCCCTTACCGGGCCTCCCGCCGGCCCTTTATACTTGCCTACAGGGGGCCCTTTTACTTCCCTACACCCGGGCCCTAAAATTCCCTAAAACCGGCCCTTTTAACCTGCCTACAGCCTGCCCTATCCCCTGCCTAAAAACCCGGCCCTTTTTACCGGCCCCTATACCTCCCCTACACGGGCCCTATACCTGCCTAACCCCTTTGCCCTATACCTCCCTAGGGGCCTTTATACCTTTGGCCCCAAAATACCTGCATATGGGCCCATAATCCGCCTATAATTCCCTTTTGGGGACATTAAAACCTCCCTATGTAATTTTTTTGGGAAATCCATTTTTTTTTTTAAAATTTTACAGTACCCCGGGGAAATTTTCTCCCTAGGCTTATACTCGAGTAAATAATTTTTTCCCCCGTTTTTTGGGGCAAAAGTAGGTCCCCCGGGGGCTTATACTCGGGTCGGCTTATACTGAGTAAATACGGAAATTCCTTTAAATGGCAAACTGAAAAGAGTGAATAGTTTTAAAAATAGGGGTATAGCTTATAGAAAAGTGCACCCGGACAAACTTTTAGACGGCTGTACAATTGGTTTCGGGCAAAAAACATGGCGGGGGGAACATGGGGTTCTGGTTCAACAAGATTAGGCAATGGGGAAAAGCGGGTTTTCCATTTCGAAAGATTGGGCAAGGGGAGAACAGCGAGATTGGTTTTGACAAGATTAGGAAATTGGGGGAAAACAAGGCTTTAGGGGAAAAGGGCGGGAAAAGCTCATTTGCCCCTCTTTCCAGCCCCCTTTCCCCTTTTTAATCCCTTTTTGATATGAGATGCTGGTAGGGGGGCTAAAAGGGCAAACCAAACCACTACACACCTTAACTGGTGCTCTCCATAAGGAGAGATGTTCCCCTCCGCAATGGGGAACAGTGAGATTCTGGTTCTACAAGATTAGGCATTGGGGAACATGGAGGTTCCGGTTCGACAAGATTAGGCGGCAGTACCATTGGTGGCAGCAAGAACATACCAATGGGAAACATCGAGGTTGAGGATAACAGGACTTAGTACATTTGGTGGTTATACAATTGGAGGCATTTAAAAAATAAATACTTGGAGGGCTACAAGTAGGAGGAGTAAAAGGTGTATGCAGTGCACATCAAAGTCAAACAGGTGTATATTTCAAAATAAATTCAGCCGTAATATTTGTAAATCTAACTGTTGGCAACAGTAGAATACAATTAGTAGAAGCAGCAGGCACAGCTACCACAGACATGAGATGTAGTGTAGTTTAAATGTGTATTTCACATTGTCAAGAAGACTTGCTACAGTTTACTAGTTAGTGACATCCGGAACCTGGGTAACAAAATGGTCAGAGATCCACGCTTGATTCATTTCTATAAATGTCAAGGGATCCACATTGTCAGGGGAAAGATGGATACGTTTGTCAGCTGTGCTGAATGTGCGTTCCGAGATAACGCTGGCTGCTGGGCAGAATAAAACTTCTATGGCGTGTTGAGCAAGCTCAGGACATTCATCCAGTTTGGACACCCAGAAGTTGAATGGGTCCCGAGTAAGTCCAAAAACATCGATGTTGAGCAACATGTAGTCATGGACCATGGTCTTAAGGCGGTCTCTGTGTGTCTGAATGCTGCCCTGCCTTGCAGGCGTTGGTGAGGTGGTAAAAATCAATTGCCAAATGTCACCAAGTAGGGTTCTGCCACAACGCCTGCTGCTGTGGCTATTTGCCATTCTACTGCTACCGCGTTGCTGATGTTGTTCCACCGTGACATTAGAATATGAAGACGCAAAAGATGTCTGTAGTTGGTCAATGAGCACTGTCTCAAAATCCTGCATTGTACTGTCAATTTCTTTGGGTGGAAGGTAATTGCTCACTTTTATCTTGTAACGTGGATGAAGGAGGGTGGCCACCCAGTAATCACTGTTCATTTTTATTGCCTTGATGCATGGATCATGTTGCAGGTAATGTAGTATCCAAGCACTTATGTGTGAGATACTGCTGAGATCTCCCAAGCCTCGGGGTCGAGGGACACTAATGGGATCTTCTTTCTCCTCCTCCCCGTCCTATACTTGGTGCCAACCACTTACCACTGAAGGGTAATCAGTACTGGTGGTGTCCGCCCCTGCCTCCTCATCCTCCTCCACTTCCTCATCCTGACCGTCACCAGAGCCCTGGTTAGCCTCATGCGCTATACTCTGTGAGCTGCAGTGCCATCCTGCACCCGCCATCGACCTAACAACCACCACCTAAAGAAGACCTATACAATTGAGAAACAGTCAGGCCTTCTACATCCTCCAGCAAGTTAGGCTCTGTCTCCACCTCCTCCTCCATCATTGCGGGGATCTGCTGCCGCACAGTTCCCCATTGGCATGTTCT
This sequence comes from Phyllomedusa bahiana, assembly GCA_025379985.1. Lineage (NCBI taxonomy): Eukaryota > Metazoa > Chordata > Amphibia > Anura > Hylidae > Phyllomedusa > Phyllomedusa bahiana. The sequence continues at coordinate 6,531 of JAODAL010047153.1, read as the reverse complement.
CGCTGCCACCAATGGTACTGCTGCCTAATCTTGTCAAACCGGAACCTCCATGTTAACCACTGACATGTTCTCGCTGCCACCAATGGTACTGCCGTCTAATCTAGTCAAACCTCCATGTTCCCCATTGGCATGTTCTCGCTGACACCAATGATACTGCTGCCTAATCTTGTCAAACCCAGAACCTCGATGTTCCCCATTGCCTTGTTCTCGCTGCCACCAATGGTACTGCCACCTATTCTTTTCGAACCGTAACCTCGCCATTCCCCATTGCCTTGTTCTTGCTGCCACCAATGGTACTGCTTCCTAAGCACTTCGTACGCGAACCTCCATGTCCCCCATTGGCATGTTCTCGCTGCCACCAATGGTACTGCCGTCTAATCTAGTACAGCTTGCAGAGGCATAAGTTCAAGTGCTTGGGCCCTGGTGCAAAAAGTGATATGGGGCTCCTGCTAGTTACCATGTGCCATTTCCAATACCGGTGTCTTCTTATGTGTCAAAGGGGCTTTTGGGCCCCCTCAGGATACAGAGCCCCATAGCAGTTGCTACCGACATACCTCCTCCTTCTGTCACTCTTAGAGCCAAATTTTCTTCACTAAGTTGTTCCACTTATCCAGTTTACTGTTATGGATGGTAATTACAGCTTCTAAACTCTTCTTCATCTGTATAGGTTGTGATAAAGCACAAGGCCTTGTCATCGAGGGCTGATATGTGCCACCGTACCTTAGGGCTGCGGTGGAGTAAGCCGAGTAAATAGGTCTGTAACCTTAGGTTGCAGACATTTTGTTTAATGCAGCATTACTGCTTAGAACAGTGATATTCCGGGTCGGCTTTTACTGGAGCAGTCTTAGAGCTGGGTGGGATGACTGCTCCCACATATCCACCCCAGGATTTCCTTGGCCTATAAAGCCAGGAAGTCAGGTGTGCTAGGTGTGGCACGCTACTCCAAGCCTGAAGTTGTAGAGGAAGGTTCTACTGTGTGAAATCTCTGTCAGAGAAGCTGGACTTACTCTCCTTAGGTGCTGATGAGACTGTATGGAGCTGAATCTGTTTCTGTTTATCCGTTTGATGCCTGAAGCAAGGTTACGTTTTATGTTATGTTTTACACCCTGCTGAAGATAAGCTGTTTTCTATTCTGTTTGAACTTATTTAATATTTTTTATTAGTTTAGTTTAATATGGACATATCCGGTGTCTGTGGTCCCTGTGATGGAGCTGACCCCCCACAAGTTATAAAAATGAACCCGAACATCTTCTCCCTAATGGGATTCAAGCTCGAGTTCGACTCGAACTTCAAACCGAACGCCCCTAAGTTCAAAATTTGACTCGAACTTTTTAGGGTTCGCAACATCACTATTCATAATAAATCTTATAAAAGAAAAATAAAAGACGATCCAAACGCTAATACATAGTGTGCCATAAGACTCCTCCATGTGCTGCCATATAGCCTCCTGCACATGGCTCTGAAATAAGCATGAGGCCTGATACTGACACCACAGTTCAGGAGCACAGCACATCTCATGACTATATTGTCTTGCATTCATTATGCTATTTCTTTGTTCAGTGGCTATATTGATTTGAGAAAGAATAGTAAATTTATGGATATAACAATCTTTATTTATATATCGGCAACATATTCAGAAACAGTTTACAATGTAGAGGGTATATGTAGAGACAAAAAACGAACATTACATACACTACTCACAAAAAGTTAGGGACATTTGGCTTTTGGTTGAAATTTCAAGATGAACATAAAATGTCTTTTTTTAGAATGCATATGTCCAATTTAGGGGATCAATTTGAATTGGGATTTTCACAGTCCTCCTCATCATGTTTTTCACATTTTGACCTCATGAGACCAAGACAACGCCTTACAATTGATCAACAGTACTTTGTCATTTCGAGACTTCAAGCAGGATGCTCTCAGACACAAGTGGCCAATGAGCTTAAAGTGTCACAGAGTGTCATTACCAGGTTGCAAGAGATATACAGAGAGACTGGTAGAGTCACAGAGAGGCAAAGAAGTGGACTTTCATCACACACTGATGACTTCATTGTAAACAATGCCCTGCAGTACCGGATGATGAATACCACACAACTCCTGGAACAATTAAAGAAGGTAGGAGGCAACCGAGTCCAGTGTAGAGGAAAACAAACTTGAAACAGCTTGCCACCTCCATGCTGGATATCACAGCTGAACTGATTAGACAAATAGTAAATCCGCAGCGGTCAACATAAAAATTTCAAAAGGCTTTATTCATGCAAAAATCTTTAAAATACTGAATAATGAGAAAAAATGGACATAGCCAACAAGATATAATGAAAAAAGGGGTGATAAAACCCTCGCTTTCGACTAAGGGGACAGTATGAAGGTCGAACCCATTTTTTCCCCACTTTTTTTTTTTCCGTAAAAACTGCCCCTGATTATGTCGGGCCAAGTGCCTCATGAATGCAGGGCAAACTTCGACGCCTCCGCGATGGACCCATTTTGAAAACGTCGCCTGTGGGAGCTAAATCGCCTTACTTTGCTGACCGCTTCATAATGCTCAGTGTTTTTAATGGGGGTTGCCCCGCCCCAGAACGCCCACAGCGCTTAATTAGGTGATTAGAAAGGGGCGAATCTTGCGCCCAATGCGCCTAACAATAAAACCCAAAAAAACCAAAAAAACTCTGAAAAAACATATCCCCCTAATGATCTAATCATGGTTTGGACTTCATTCAACTGGAGACTTACAATCGTCTGCCTAAGACCATCTAAAAACTTTATTCAAAAACACAAAAAACCCATTCATTAAAAAAACCAGAAAAAATATGCATTAAAAGACATATTATTTCACTTTAGGGGAATTAGTAAGAAAAACCAAGTAAATCTTTTTGAGCCCTTTTGGTGAAAAGTACTGAGCAAAAAATCCAAAACCTTTCTTATTTAACAAAGCACCCTTTCTCCCCGCCACTACGGGTTTTGTTAACCCTCTCAAAATCCAGAAAATTTACAATAGCTTATTTCCCCAGAGTTATAAAAAAATGTTTATAGGCCTTTAAAAAAAAAAATTATTTTTAAAATTAAGAATCCTAGTGTTTCTTTTTTTAAAACCTTCAATTTTCCTGGTGCAGCCTAGAGTTTTTTGCACTGAAAATGAGAGTATACACAACATAAGAGGGTTGCAATAAATTGTCAAATAAGTTGGGACCAAATTTCCCAAAAAACCCCTTAATACTGTTACAAATTTACAAACACTACATCTTTGTTGGAACATTTTTAAAAAACGCACATGATAACCAAAAATTTTTTTTTAATATTTTGCCATAGGCAAATTAAACTCTATATTTCTTATCTATTAACACTAAAAGAAAAGTTTAATTAATCTTTTAACCTCTATACACATATTTAAAAACCTGTTCTATCCCATCATTAAAACCCTTTTTGCTTCAAAGAGGGAATAACTCCCTTTCTATCATCAAGTCTGGGGGGAACCCACCTATTAAACAGGGAGTTTTAATCTACACAAAAGTACTAGCTTCAAAAGGGGATCCCAAGCAACTATTTGGGGCAGCGCCCCAATCCATAGACACAGAACAAAAAAGGGCCCCCTTGTGACACCGTCTTGCGGGACACTTGTAACAGAGGTAGAGATCACAATTTAAAACGTCATGCCTCACCTCGCCGAATTTTCCCCAGCAAACCTGGTTTATCAAGGCTTAGAGCTCCATACATGTGGTCGAGCTCACTTCTTTTAATCGTTGGTAAACACCCTTTCGGTGCTCACCAATTACCACAGAGAATCCCAAAAGCCCCCCCCCCTTCCGCCGCGCCACTCATAACACCCTTAAAGCTGCCCCCATCCTTCATGACCAACAACTTCATCACATTCGCCATTCCATAACGGGCTTGGCCCCATTTTCCCCCTACCCCCCGGGGGCAAGGGCACCACCAACAAACCCCCTCACCCCCGCCGCGAGGGGCTTCCGCTCCCCTCTTCTACTATTGCAACCGCGTCCCTCACCTAAAATAAAACTAAGCAACTAGGTATCATTTTACCAGCCACTGCCACTTTGTAAATTTCCCATAAGCCCCTTTCTCTTCAATATCTATATGCATACATTGGGAATATAAATCCACTGTCAATAGACCCTGAAATTTTATTTTCCCATAAAGCACTTCCCCTAGTTGTAAAGCATATTCTTTCCAAATAAGCTCGGGCCCCATTAAATACATTTCCACTGCATTTTTTAAAGTTTGTCTCAAGACTATTTTCATAAATACTTCTCTTTCACATGTAAATCTCCATTTTAAAAATATGTAGGCTCTATGGCTACCCTTCCTCCCCCCACAGTCCGACCTACAAGTTCCCCATAGAAGATTCCTCCCGGCCACAGCTAGCCATTCAATCCACCATGTCACAAGGGGGCATGTAAGAACTCCAGATCCCCAAATCCACCGCATCCAGCTGCATCCGCCTTGCACAGAACAGGCCGCAAGCGGGAAAATAAACTCTACATACGGTACATACATGAATAATCCTTTCAAAAGCAAAATCATGCATCCCAATTTGTTAAATAAAACCTGGCCTCACTGATAAAAAAACTTTCACATTACAGGACCCAGGGACAATAGGAAAAATGTAAGGGGAAAAGGGGGGGGAGGAGAGGGAGGGGGGAAGGGGCGCGAGGGGGATGGAAGGGGGGGAAAAAAAAAAAAAACACATGTTAACTCTGATGCTTCCATATATTATAACTGTGCTATACCCCCTTTACCCTCTTAATCACATAATCATGTTTTTTCAAAAAAATTTTTATAAAGGGGAAACACAAAACAAATAAAAGCCGAAAATGAAAAGCCTTCATCTAGCCTTTAGGTTTAATGTATTGATCTGGTTCCTCTTGCCTCTTCCTGCAAAAAACTACATCCAATCGCCCTTTCTTTCCCCCACTTCTTCCCATTCCCCAAAATTTTAGCACCTCTATTTCGCCATTATGTACTTCCAAAATGTGTTTGCAGGGGATAAATATTACTATTTTCCATAGGGAAAATTAAATCTATCAGTTCTCTTCTATTAAACACTAAAACGTAACTTTTTTTATATCTAACTCTTAACCCCTTATAAAACTATTTTTAAAACCTACTCTATCCTATCATTTAACCCCTTCTTCTGAAAGGGGAATAACTCCCTTTTTATCTCAATCTGGTGGAACCCCCCTATTAACAGGGGAGCCTTTTATCTTAGCAAAGTATTGCTTCAGGGAAGGGATCCCCAAACCAACTACTTGGGCAGTCCCCCCCTAATCTCATAACACAGAACAAAAAAGGCCCCCCTTTTGACACCGCTCGAGGTGACACTTGTAGACAGAGGGGAGAGATCACAATTTAAAACCTGCCCGACCTCTCCGTTAATAGGGGGGGTTCCCCAGACTTGATGATAGAAAGGGAGTTATTCCCTCTTTCAGAAGAAGGGTTAAATGATGAGGATAGAGACGGTTTTTTTAAAAAGGTGTATGAGGTTAAAGTTAGATATAATAAAATTTTCGTTTTTGTGTTTAATAGATGAAACTGATAGAGTTTAAGTTTGCCTATGGGAAATGTAAATATAGTGATCAAAAGTCACTCTTTTGTTCTCTGCGGATTCCCAAATTTTTTTAGATTATGTTGCTAGGGGGGTGTCACCTCTTTTTTTAAAAGTACTCGATGTTTCGAGATCCGACGACGAAAAACCCCGTATGTTTTTTCCCACTAGACTTGGGGCAGGTACACTACCCCATAAACCACCCCCTGGTTTTTTCAATTGAGAATTTTTCTTACCAAATCTTCTCTTATCATGGGGTTAACAAATCTTTTGTTTTCCAATGAATGACAGAAAAAACTTTTCCCAGGGATATGAGCCAAACCCCCCGGGACTGCAACCATTTTTTTGCCCTCTCCCTCAAAATGACAAGTTCTTCCTCTTTATAAGTGACACTAGGGTATTTTGAAATTTACCTCAAGAAAGGGTCTGCCCTTTAAATGTGCCAATGTCTTCTAAAATATAGCTTCATTTATTAGCTCTACCTCAAAGGGACCCATACAACAATTTTAAAACGGGTTTTTTTTTCTTCTTTTTCTGTTAAAAAATGTCCTCTGTCCGGTCAAAGCCCCCATTAAACGCTTTTTTCCAAAAATTTTTTAGGGGAAAACCCCTTTCCCGAAAACGTACAATTAACTTTATACTTTTTTCATTGAAATCCTAATTAGAACATTTTTTCGACCCAAGAAATTGGCCTATGGAATCCCCTTTTTTGTGAAAGGTGGGGTGCCAACTGAGAAATAAAAAAAACATTAGTGCTGTATTTTTCCCGAAATATCTTTTCTGAATCTGCTTTTTTTTCATCCCCCCATAAGGGATAAGTTAATCACTTGTAGTGCCCACCTTTGTTATTTCTATGATTCCCCCTTTCTCGATCCCCCAAAAATCCTTGGTGGGTTTTAAAAAAAAAATGGGTGTATTTGCGTCTGGGGATTTAGTTTGCTATGTGTTCATAACCTGCCCTTTCTGCCATGGTG